>JAULBS010157634.1:0-26345 GCA_032355785.1 Symmetromphalus regularis | reverse complement strand
GTCATTAAATGATATCGGTTGATAATATAGAATTAGCGGTGTAAATGGGATTTGGATATGCTGCTAAAATGTGTGACGTCAGGCCTGTGCTTCAACGTAGCCTGCTGATGTCACATGATAGGTCATGAAGGCAAGACGTTAACAAAATCGCATGCTTTTTCAATAAAACCGTAGCCTCCCAGTACTTGTACTTCTGTTGATACCTCATATTCAACCCCTCCGACTTTGGAGAAAAAGCTTGTTAGAACATAACGTTCCAGTACCTTATATGCAATTATATGAAGAAAATTCGAAAGTTGAAGTATGATTTAGTATCTGTGAATGTGATGAGGTGTGCAATAAAAAAACTAATATTTATTTATTTCAATATAAATTTTATAAATTTCAATTTAATTTGGTGACAGGCACGTTTTCATTTTTGACCGGCACAAACTGACTGACATAGGACATTTTGACAAGCACGTCTCAATTATTTCCAGGCTTGTTGTTGTAATTGATGTTTCTTACTCTACAATTTGTACCTACAAAAGTTCTCTCCCAAGTCTGCAGTTTTAAATATTTTTAAAATTACTTGCAAGATAGTTGAAATGTTTCATTTAGTATACTATTCAACATTTCTTGTTTCATGTATGTTTTTGTTTTTTTAAATTGTCTTATCAAAATAATATGAGCATAAGTATTTTTTTTGTGCATGACACATGCTGTCACAAAATTAATGCTGTTTAGAGCACTGTTCAATAACATTTTGTGATGTCCATTTCTTTTAACTATATCATGATCGTTTATCTTTCAGCAAAAGGTTGCAATGGGGTTGACAATGATTACCATCACAATCTCACCTATGATATGGGTTCTGTTGAATGTCAACAATTACAGAAAGCATGGAGCCGATGCCAGCTATCAGTAAAGCTGATTTTTGTTTTTGGAAATACTAGACAATGATACATTCAGTCTGGAACTGTTGTGTGCTCTCAAGAGAAACTTTTTTGTAAAATGTTCCAACAGTAGTGACATTCTTCAGTGATGTGAATCTGTAAAAATAAATATTTAATTACAGGAATTGAAATATACAGAATCATTTTTGTAGTTCTTTGAGTTCATGTTTCATCAGAGTTAAGATTGAAAAAAACATCAAATATTACTTCACACATCTTCAGTCATACTGTAAATACATACCATATGGTCTAGAATAGGTTGGGTGGTTAAATATACTGAAAATATATTTTTAAAAATAATAAAACAATTTTTTTTTTTTTTTTTGTAAACTCATGACAAGTAGAATGTAACCAGTTGGTTTTAGAGAATGATACATTTCTTGATTATAAAAGTTTATTTACATCAAAACAAGTGTCATCATTAATTGTTTAATGTTTGGTGGGACACATGCTAACATACTCTACATACCTCAAGTAATGTCCATGGAAGTGTTTTGTGTAAAATCCTACCTCGCGTTTCATGCAATTCATATATTCAATCAATTTGCTTGAGAAAAAATGAGACGCTAGTATTATCTTGGGTGCTACAAATTGGCAATATATTTAGTAGGGCTGAGAATTGTCTGTGGATCCGTGCCACGGATTTTATCTCCCCAGGATCGATCTCGTGAATCGCCTAAATCCGATGAGATAATTGTTTTGGGGGGTCAGGTTCATTTTTTTTGGTCATTTCTCTTCTAAGCAACAAAAAAGAGCCTGATCTCAGGCTGAAATTGTTCTTATTGGTCGAGAACAGTCACATGGAAATCAACATGGCTGCGGCCATAAGCTTGTCTCTGCAACGTGACCATAGCTCGTAAAATTCACGTTGGAGACCATTTGTTTCAATGGAATTTGGCGAAACGGATATGGATGATATAAAATAAATTGATAAGACAGGCAAAAGCAAATTTAAGTGGAATTTGTTAAGAGGAAAAGGACCGTCAGAAGTTCACCAGAATGCACCATTTCCCTCTGTATTTCAGAAAAAGCTCCTACCTTGGGAGGGGGCACTGCCCCCCTCCCAAACACTTTCCCAGATTGGTCGCTTCGCTCCCTCGCAACAAATTTACATTTTGGGCTTGTGATCCTGAAAAATTCCCAGTGAAAGGAAATTTGCATTCTTGTTGGTTTCCCATGAAATATAGCTGTTTACATTTAAAAAAAATTCTGCTGTTTTTCTCATTTCACATTCTCAGCTCCGATTTAAAGTATAGACGAGTCTCATTATTTTTTACCATTAAAAGGAATTATTGCATGTTCTAGATTTGCATGGTCAGTGTTGTAAGTGAATTATGTTAAAACAAAATAATGTGTATATTGTGATGGTTAACAGTCGTAAATGATGGTTGATGTAACAATCTCCAACTTTTAAGTGTAAATACATAACAGGTTTTGATATAAACTTTTAATCTGAATGATAAAATTTACATTGATCAAAACCAAGGAATGTTACACATCAAAATAAGAATATCAGGTGTTTGTGAAATGTTAGGATGTTTTTCCCAACCATTTGAGTATGATCTTCATTAGTACAACCATTTTTACAGGAACTGCATCATTACGGTCACCTGTGTTAAAATTCAAAACAAGTGAAATTACTCATTTATAGTAAAGTATAAGGTTTCAAATAAAAAGTATTTAAGATCTGGATGTTAATAGTAAGAAGGTATGTAAAATATTTTTAAATGTTCCATAGCAGTTTGGGTTATCTCCCATACCACTTTTAGTGTACCACCTAATGATGATGCAACACACTGCCAGTGATACCTTATTCATGTATGTTTGATTAGAGTGGCACAGTGTGGGTTATAATAGTCCATCACAGCCTGAGGAGGTTGACCCCAGTCTAGTGGAATATGAGGGTATGAGATTGAACGACAAATTCAAGGCACAAAGTGCTTTGACAAGAAGGCACATGTTTAAGATGCGAAGTAAATTTTGAAATTTTGTTTTTACCTAAAATAAAATTTCCCTGTAATTTAAGCACAAAATAATGTTTAAAAAATTAGGGGTTAAGCATTCTTTGCAGATGTAGGACACTAGAAAATTCAGTATCTTGTTTCCACAAACCACTTGAGGCAACATGACTCGAGAATTAATTTTTATTTTATTTTTAACTAATCCTTTAATTCTGTCTTTGCTACTAGATTTTTTAATAAATATAAAAAACGATTGATGTACCACATGACAAGCAATGCATATACAATTAAGTCAAAATATTTAAATATTTTATTCAGAATGATAAACATGTAAAGAAACCAATACAAATTAATGTACAAACTTGACTTTGTTAACTAAAGTTTACAAGATAAACTGTATGTTGAAATTTATTGGCTATAATCCCATGTTATCTCAAACCTGTTTATACAGAAAGCGAGTGAATACAAGCACTACATTAGTCAGGAATTTGTTGTGTACATATCCTAGTAAAATAGTCGTTAATGTATTTATTAATGTAATTTACATCTTATATGTGGAAGAGATTAATCTGAACACTAAATTTTATAGAAATCCCATATCATTTCTACCTAGATGAGTTTCATCACTACTTAAGGTAATTTGGTTATCTACTGGAATTGATAGAGGATAATATTTGCAAAGAAAACAGTTCAAAATGGTAGTAAATAGTTGGTCGTCGGATCTATGCTCAGTGGACCTATTTGCAGTTTGGGCTATTTTCCATTCCAAACTGGTTCACAACTGGTTCATCAAAGCCGTGGTATGTGCTCTCCTATCTGGGAAGGTGCATATAAAAGATCCCTTGCTGCTTATCGGAAAGAATAGCCTATGTGGAAGCAGTGGGTTTCCTCTAAATAAATATGTCAAATAGTCAATGATAAGATAAAAATCAATGTGCTCTAGAGCTGTCGTTAAAAAAAATATATATATGATTTGGATAGTAAATAGAATACCCATCTCTCTATGGGCTAATATTGTTTATCCTACACTCATGACTGGGTGTCACTGGTTACAGTGATAGAATATTTGAATCAAAATAAAGATGTGGTTCAAAACCTTTCAGATGCCGACTCAAACTTTTAACTACAAGTCAAAATTATTAAATGATCAACTTCAATGTACTCTAGTGATGTCATTAAAAAAAGTAAAGAACATCAAGATTGGCTGTTAAAACATTTGCTCCAGAAGTATTATCTATAGCATTCTACATGGACGGAAAGCCAGCATTCATGATTGCAGTGGGTATAAACACTTTCATTCAAATTCAGTTATATATGAATGCTGTGATTGTTCCTGATTGCATTCACTTTCAGTATAAAAGGGTCTTTACTAAGTTGATGTATATTCAGTTACACTAGTTTTTGTAGGGCTTCATGAGATCTCTTGTTACAGATAACTCATTTATGGTCCTTATTTGCTTTACTGTAAATTAATGTATAATCAATTACACTTGGGACTTCATGAGGAGGGTTGACATCCAATAGCCGATCAGATAAAAATCAATGTGCTCTAGAGGCGTCGTTAAATAAAACAAAACTACTTTGATTTCAAGAGGTATTCTATTAGTTTTGTCATAAGTAAAATAATGAAATGGCTTCTTTAAGTGAAATCATTAATATGGAAAAACAAAATAAAAATCTGTCCATCAAGTGTTTCATAATAAAAAAAGAATCATAATTTTTTCTCTCACTTGCACCTTTTATTGCAATGTTGTCACATTTATATTGGATGTTTTGTTTCTAGGGAGATCTTGTTTTTTTAAATATATTTATTATTGACAATTACTATACTACAATCATTCCATTATGATCACAAATCAAAATAAGGACATGCCTATTTATTGCTATCAAGTTATTACTGTAATTGCCTATGCCATGATTTTAGCTAGGATCACCATAACTGCTAGCAGCTTATTCTAATAATAAAGCTGTGGAATAGTCCCATTTAGTAAATGATATTCATTATCAAAACTAGTACAGTATATAAATTTATATTATTAGTTAAAATATGTTCAAATAAATGTCAACTTTGATGCCACTTTAATAAGTGTGAAAACACAACCATGCTAAAATATTCTACACATGTATTGATAAACTAACTAAAACATAGAACAATCTGTAAAACTATGTATATTTAATGCATTTAAAGTTAAATCTTTGCGAAATCAACAAAAATAAAATATTTCTGTATTCCATATTACAAAAAAAGGCACTTAACTGGAGTTAGATCAGAATAATTATACAACAGAAAGCATTCTATATTTGAAATATGCTATTTTAAGCTAAAAGATTAAAACCAAATGACCATGTGATCCAAGAGGCAAAGAAGGTTACAGGTAGGATCATAAAGACAGCAACAGAGAAAGCCTTCTATTTTTGAAATCTAAGCAAATATCAAAATATATTGTAATACTTGAACCAATTAATCTATACACAGGCCTATATTTTAAAAATATATTTTAAAAGCTGAAAATCTACTAAGTAGATGCATTACCAAAAAGTAAAACTTAGATAGCATAGGGATGTAAAAATGTGTTGTTTAAAAAGCATTAATCACAACTATGATCTGTTCTTTTCTTCCAACATACTCTTATTAACAACTTTATAAATTTTAAAACTAAAACATTGTATAACCGAACACAGATAGCATAGGGATGTACAAATGTTTGTACAAATAAATGTTACCAGATGATTAAAAAATGTTTAAAAAGCATTAATCACAACTATGAGCTGTTCTTTTCTTCCAACATACTCTTATTAACAACTTTATAAATTTTAAAACTAAAACATTGTATAACCGAACATTAGAGCAACACAACATCCTGTCGAAGGAGGAAAAAGTATGTAGAGATCACACAAATAAAAAAACATGGTCCCAACAATCATCAAAAAGATAATATAGTCAATTCTAATAATAGAACATTATCAAATTTATACAAAGATATTCAAAATTTTATTAATACAATCATGAATTTTATTTCTATTAATAAAGCCAAATATTATACAGAAATATTTAAAGTTAATAAAATAAAAATTCCTAACTATTAATATTCTTTTTTACGGATTTATTCAACAACCATATAATGCATATATTACTAAGCAACACTAAGTAAAAAATAACGTTATTAGCATCTTCATTCAACGTTTTATAAGATTGCAAAAAGTAAAATCATACTGCAGGACAGTACAATAAAATTGTATTTGTATTGGCATTATTTTACTGATATTTTAGGAGAAAATTATCAGGGTTTTTTATGAAGTAAAACATTAAAAGTCAATTTGCTGTTTTTAAGAGGAATGCTATTACACATGTATGACTTATTATTTAATTCAAAACCAGTGTTTTTGTTAGCCATTTCTTAATACAAAAACATACATTGGCACATACAAAAACTTCACAACCATTGTAGATAAATTCACTGCCGAAAATACCTACATAAGAATGTAACTGTTTTTTTTTTTCTTTTTTAATGAATTTATGAAAATGTTTTTTTAAAAATCAGTTGACCTAATAAAATGAGAGTGTGCATCTTTGTAAGAAAATGAAAAATGTGTGTGAGTGTTAGATGAAGAAGTGGTGAAGAAACTATCATTCTTAACTTTATAGACCTGTGGTAACGATGAATGACTATTAACCGTTTCAATGCCTGCTTATCTCCCCTTTTAACAAGAAAAAAACTACAGCCAGTAAGTTTTTTAAAATATCAGTGATTTAATACGTGTGGTTATTCCTATTTTAATGTAATTAAAACACAAAAGGAACAAATAAACTGTGAAAAAAGTTATTTTTTTAAATGACATCAATATTGATCCTATTATCAGCATAGATATTTGAACAACTTTATATTTGTTACAACATGCATTTGTTCACTATTATGAATACAATAACAGATGAGATTATTTCTAAACAATATATAAAAAATACATAAATTACACAGTTGTGTATAATAAAAACAGAAGAACTTTTCATCATAAAGATAACATTAAAAAATAACGTTTTAATAAAATATATGAACAAAAAAATTATAACTTTTATTACAAATATATATTTATATACATTTATGTATCACAAAACTGTTTCAGTTTAATACAAAAATTTTATTTTGAATCTCTGAAACCATGATTTTATATTTCTTTTGTTATAACACAAAACACACATTTATATTAATTTTAAGCCCCCAATTTTAGTAGTGAACGTATGATTTAGCACTTTTACATAGCAGTTCATTAGAGGTAAATAGCCTGTTAACAGATAATCACAGGTAATTCAATACATAATAAGATAATAAATATTCAGTACTGCACTATTAAATAAAACAGTATAATTAAAAAAATACCTCAAATACAAACTTAAAAAAACTAATTTTTTACTAAATAATCTCCCGTCCCCCTTGCCTTCATGAACCTTTTTAAATAATGTTAAATCGGCGTACTATCTGAGGTCAATGTAACTAGCACCAGTTGACTGATCTAATACCTCATGTTTCTAATAAGAAACACTTGTAATACTGAGGCAATAAAACAAATAAGCAATTATATTAATCACAAAAAACGTTTTAGAAGATTATCATGACATGCATTTTATATTTAAAATATAATTCTAATAATTTAAATATATAAAAGAAAAGAAGTAATGCAAAAAAAATCTGAAGATAAATTCAAACATAATATTAATGATAATGTGGTTTTAATAAATATATTAGCACTTAATTTTATCTCACAGTAATCAGATCTTACTTAAAAGTAATAATATAAGTGAACATTTTATAAAAAAATAATTAATCAAAACGACTGCATATTTATGTGATACTAAGTATATCAGAAAAATAAACATAGACACAATTTAATCTACTGTTTTCTTTTTTTCATCTACAAAAGCTGTAGGCTTTCTTGGTCAGTGTAGAAATCATGCTACACAGTTCTGTTGTGTCTCATATCATGGAAGGGCATCAGAATGGTACTCGTAACAGATGATGCTGTGTACAACATAAAGATGTTAAATTTAACACTTCTTTTTACTCAATCTAATACAGCCGTCTTAGATCTGAACATACTGAATATCCTATAAGTAATTTCTGCATATTCTCATCATCTATCTACATCCAATTCTTTCTGTCTATGGCCTCTGGCAACCTCCAACAAACATCTGTCTATAGTATTTCTTTGTAGATTAGTAGATTCTAGATTGCAACTTTTTTCTTCACTGATATTTGTCCCGACGGAATGAAAATGATTTGAAGAATCGTGGCGAGCGATGGCGAGTATGAGTCGGTTTCCCTGTTGAAAGTGACAGTTCCAATTCCACCCCTCCTTCTAATGGTACCCACTTGATAATACCAGTTTCATCTGTACCTATTAATTAAAAACAACTTCAAGTTGATATTATCAGTTATTTCCAGATATGACACAACAAATGGGAAAATATTTACAGAGCAATATCTATTACCTACAGAATTTTCAAATTAAAATTCCCTGTATTTTCCTTGTTGTAAAACATTTTTCCGTGTTTGATAACCATGATTTTTTATTGTATACAATGGATTCCTTCCCCCGCCTTCCCAAAAATCAACAAACAAACAAAATAAAAATAAAACAGCCATGCCTTATATATGTTAATTGTGGTCCTTAGGAAAAATATTTGTATATAGATTAACTCTGGTATATGCATTTTCAATAAAAATAAACTGTTTCTGAAATGCACATTACAATCAGCAATAGCTATAATTCAATATGCTCATAAAAAAGACAAGGGAATAATTAAAAAACCCTATATTTTAGGTTTATTACATTTTTACATGATTTTATATACAATATAGAACTAAACAAAATTCTCTAATCTATTTCCACATTCTATTTAACCCAAATAAAAAACATTCCCTGTATTTTCTCTGAAACACTCCAAAACTTCAAAATCCCTGAATTTTCCATGCAGAGAATTTTAATTTGACTGGATATCTGATTGTAAAGTAACAAAATTAATTCTTTTAATGAATACATTATTCAAAAGAAAAATCAATAAAAACCAATATATAACATCATTTGTTTTAAATTAATCTACATATTTAATTAACACAAACCTTCCAACAAGTACTTGAGGCAATATCCTTTTGTGGCTACATGTTCCTTGCTTGACCGTTTCACATCAAAAATCAAGATGGCATCTGGAGAGACACCATGACCTCTATCAATCTGCAAACAAAATAGTGATAATAACAACACTATATTTAACTTGTTTGATCTTCAAACTAACCATTAAAAAGATATTACAAGTGGAAAATTTAATATTTTATTGTTATTGTCATAAAAAAAGATTCTCCGTCAACAACAGCACAAAAAAATGATTACACAAAAAGATATTAATATTTTATTGCAACATTTAAACTTCATTTGGAAAATGTTACCCCTTCTTACCAGTGTAGATTGAATGAATGTAAAAGTGATGAAAATTACAAATGATCCTCAATTCAGATGGAAAAATAGTACAAGAAGTGTAAATCCTGAAAATTTTGGTAGAAACTCACCTCAAAAGACAAATCAATGGTAGGATTTGTAGCCTTAATCATTCGTGATTTGGCTAGGACCCTTGTTGTGGAAAATAAACTCATTCGACTACCAGGACTGAAATTAAAACATAACTTATTGAGAATAGGTATCAGATACACTGATAAGTATACTTTCAAAACACACTGATATATTGTACTCACGGCACACAAAAGTATCTTACAAAAACTTTTAACATTGTCAGCTATCTATAGGCATGTAAAAAAGGAAGATACTCATGGTCAAAAGGTTTACCAGATGAATTTTTACAATAGTAAAAACAACAGCCATAATCTAAAAAAACAAAGATTGTATTATCAGAACCAATGAGGTCTACTAAACTGGTTTCTCAGTGAGATGAGTCCAAGATTACAGTTAATCTTTTTTCAAATGATGACTTTGTTGTTTCTGCTGTTGTAAAAATTATCCAGTAAAAAGCATACTAAAGCTCTTCTGTTATACCAAACATGGAGTAGAATGTGTTTCCATTTTGCAAACATTCAATATCATTTCATTAATAATAAATTCAAAAACTCTCTTTTCAGCAAATATCATTTTGATTATAATTAATTAATTAATCAATCATAAAAAGTTAACCGAATTTTACAGTAATTATTTAAACTTAAAATTGCATGTAATATATTATCATATTATGAGAAACAAATGTCCAAATCTCAAAACACAATTTGACCATAAACATACATTTATTATTGAAGTTAAAAACATTAGATTTAATAGTAGTTAGAGATAGCAAGATTCAAGTTACAGACAACAAAAAACGTGATGTAGTAACAATGGCTAATTTGATCAATAGGAATCAAATTGGAGATAGCAAAACATGATATAGTAACAATTACTTACTGATCAAGTCGGACTTTAAAGTACACATCACTATCCACTCTCTCCAGGCCTTTTGACTGCATCACTTTACCAACAACACTGTAGAATTTCTCTGTGTCCATTGAGCTATCTGCTAGGCATAGCAAAATATTTTTTAAAATGACTTACAGTAATAGAGAGTATCAAAAAAAATGTCCCTCACCTCACTTATTTAATAAGCTAGAAAATTATTAATAAATAATGTTTAACTATACTTTGCATCGTGTAAAACTGCATCATCTGCTTAACAATAACTTTACCTCTGAGAATAGTAGTACACAAAGGAAGGCAGTTTTGGAAATAAAGTCAAATAATAAAACAAGTTTTGAAGAAAATATCTTAAATATTGAATGTTTTATAAAGAAAAAAATTATGTGTTTTTTAAGCCATTTTTGAAATTGGTGTACTTACTGGATGTGTGTGTACAGTTTGAAATGGATTAACCAGGGCGGATTCAGGATAAAGGAGTCATAAATTTTGTTTGGAAAAACATTTTAATCAAATGGGTGCTGGGACAGTCAAGCCCCATAGAATAAATTAATATCCAAGAAAAAAAAATCTTTAAAAATAAAATGACTTTTACCTTTATACATTAGAAACATCAAGAAAGAGAGATAATCAGCACTTATCTGCTTTATTAGAACCAAGACAAACACAAATATTACATTACCGTCTTGACCAAAATGAATGTAATAACTTCTGAACCAACTTGGCAAAAATCAAAAGATATATAGTCATACGCTATATGCATTTCAATATTCTGATCATATGATTTAACTTTTCAAAGTTAATGAATTTAGTAATAAATTGGCAGATTTGGGCTCATAGAAAAAAAGGAATTTAAAGAATTGCCAAATTTATAATTGGAATATTGCTGTTAATATAAACAAGTACTTAACTGGCTAAACAACAATTATTATATGTGTTATGTTAGAATAAATGTATATATATAAACATACGATATAACTTAATAACAAACTATCACTGCATGCATAGGCCTACTGATCTAAGTATAAATGTATAATTAAAATGTTCATTTGTATTTGTTTCAACAAAATGAAGACAAAGGCATTTGTTTGTTTTTGTGTACACAACAGTATTATTGTGATGTAACAAAACAAAAATCACCCTTTTGAACTTTGTAGTTATCATTTAATTGTGAACTTTGAAGATAATCATCTGACCACATCATATTATTCAATTAATATCTATCAATGTAATTAGCAGAAGGACTAAAAGTTTAACATTATTAAAATATATTTTTTATTCCAATTAAATTGATAAAGAGATTAATCAAATTGCAATTTTGTTTAAATGGTACATATGATAATTTTTGTTTTGCTAAAAAAATGTAAACTGATTGTGATGAAAATATTTTGAATTTGAGAATATAAAAAATACTAATGTTTTATTTTAAAATACTTGCCTAGCCATAACTTGTTTACTGCTTAACACAGCAAGTGTTTATAACGCACATACATCATCACATAAAACAAGACATGCCCAAAGGATATACAATTTGAAAATCACATGAAATTAAATTTGGTTTAAAATGGGTGGATTCAAGTTGAAGATGATGAATTCCATATTTTCTAAACCTGTGTCATCCTGTTAAAAAAGTGATCCAGTGTTACCAAAAGTGAGTGTTTTACGAGGCTAAATGGGGAAGTGAACATGTACACCATTTGCACTGACCAGTGCTCCACAATAGGTATAACAAAGATCATAGTTTGTGTCCTAGACAGACAGTACAGGAATCTGAGCTGTGTGTCCAGGACAGTCTACATTAATTGGAAATAAGCACTGAAATACATTTAACCAACCAATCAACTACAGAACAGAGTAGCAGATTTTCTTTCTCATACTAACATTAACCTCTGTCTTGAACTGTTTATTTATTTAACAAATTCCCTGCACAAAAGTAAACATTGGCTATTAGGGGACCGTCCTGAGCATTGAATCCATGACAGCATATATGAATCTTAAATTAATGATAAAGATGAAATGTTTTTAAGAACTTCATTACTATCAAGTCAGCAGAAAGATTTTTAAGCAATATACATTATAGTTATTTATTACTAATATTGATCCACACTATATATTATATGTATGTTATAAATCATAAACTATTAGCAATATTAAACTTTAATGAAAGCTAAGTTAGTGATGCAAGCCTCAAAATAAATGGTTGTTCAATAACACTGACTTGTACAAAAATGTAATTTTGGAAGATATGACAGTGACAAAGTAATTTTGTCTGTACTAATGTTTTAACTTTTGTGGAAATCAACAGCTTTAGGTAAAGTAAATTCAATACAGCTAGTGTATATCATGGACATTTGGCTAATAAAAAGTATACATAATAAACCTAAATTGTATAAGTAATTTAAAATTGTGTATTGGAAATTGTGTGACATAAACATTTTTTTAAATGCCTGGCACAAACTGATTTATACTGGACATTCTGACATAATGATTTCCAAGCATCAAGAAATTGCAAGTATTACGTTCTTGTTAATATTTTATGCTTACTTTTATTTTATAGCCACTAATTATATTTTATTTACATTTTATCATTAATACAGTCAAGGCTTAAATGGTGTTACCATCAATATAAATAAACTATAATGTAGATAGTGTATATCTATTTTATAAAAATTAATTTTCCAGTCTAGACATCTTTAACAATTTTCATATAGTCAAGAATGCATAAGTTTGCAACTACAAACAAACGTAAAATACTGAACAGTGCATTAATTAGAAGCAGTGAATGAAAAAGATAGGAAATGCCAGCACCGAGCAAAAGCCTACACACATAGACAAAGTGTTGTTATAATGGGTGCTAGCTTACCAGGTACATCTACACCCACTGTCGCAGGTTCTGTGTGGTCTATAGAAAAGTAATCAACAGTATGTAAAGAAGCAAAAAGCATAATTGTGCAAACTCTTTATAAAAAATAGACATTTAAATTGTTTACTATTAATGATCTTCTTTTTTTTTGAAATATTAGAAATTATTTAATAATCAATGTTAAAATGACCTGTCTAAAAAATACGAGTATTTTTAAATCATTAATAAATAACTAAGTGTTAAAGCCACTAAACAAGCCCATATCCATTTTGTTAAACAGGTCAGGTTAGTGAAAATTTAATTTAACAAAATGTTTTTCACAATATTATTACAAATGATGTGGAGGCCACATTTACTATTTAACTGCTACATAAAAAAAAAAAAAATTTAGCTTGTTAATATCTGCTGTTTTGTTATTGTTTCTTTTGACTGTGACTTCTATTATAATTATTATTATTATTATACATTTAACAGATAAACATAGAAGCTGCTTAGCAAGAAAAGTAAATATGCCAGGATTTAATATTTTATTTTCTTTAATCTAAATAACACATCAACTAATTGTACTTAATCTGAACCACCCATTAATTCATTCATTCTCATCAAAATAGATAGGATTCTCAATGTTTTGTTTTTTTTGGGGGATAGGGTTATTAGAATAAACTTTTTAAAGTTACCCATTTCATTTTTTGCAAACTAAATACTTTTGAAAATAAACTATGTAAGATGGATTATATACCTATAATACTATAAAGTACTGTATGTGTTAAACAGAAAAGCAACAAAAATACACAGCTTAAAAAGAATAAGATTAATGATTGTGATATATATGAGAAAGTCAATTGTCATCTAGACATGATATTAATATTAAAACTATAAGAACTTGAATATGTTAGAAAATGCAATAAATATAAGAAGAAACTAATGCATGAGATATAAAATGAATATCTAAACTGTGGTGTAATGTGTTGTTCAGATCAAAAGCAAGTTATTGCAAGTAGTTACATACTACAAGTATGCAGGATTTTATTAAGTTTAATAAACTCACTTAGGGAAATGTTGTCAGATTTCTGCACAATAGCAACAGAGTTGACTCTGAAAATATTATAAAATAAAACAGTATTTCCACCATTTAGATAAATGGAAATAACTACATAAATTGGATTTTCAACGTACCATTACACATTTGTACAATGCTGTTATATAATTATAATTCTGAAATTAGTCATCCAGGATCTTGTGCATGCATTGAAAATGGTAAAACAGATTTTTCAAATTGACGTCCATTGGACTTAGCAACTTATAAATATGGCCCATCTTTATACCAGTTCTCTTTCAAACCTATGGTATTTTAAACTGAAAAATAAAATAAAGTTCTACATTCATTAAGGGATGATTCAAAACTTTACTGCATTGCTGAAGATTTTTATATATATGTCATAGAAAAAAAACTCAAATGCATATACATTTTTGGACTGTTATTTATTGTTTAATATCAAGGCATTAAAATCACATTTCTGTAAAAACAAAATACATTATAAATGATAATCGAGAATATTTTTCATTAAATATTTGTCAAAACTAGAGACAAAAGTAATGTTTAAATAAAATGTATTTATCTACCTACTGTATGTTTATGTTTTGTTTTGTTTTTGAAGGATAGGAGTATGTCATATGAACCAAATAATTTATTCTGTTAGGTCTAAACAAATTTTAATAGAAATCTTACGATCCAGAATTGCGTAAGGCTGGAAACCTCCTTGGTGATCCAAGGCTGTCTTTGCGAGTATTAGAACCATAGTTGGGTGGTGAGCCTTGTCTACCTCTCTTGTCAACATTGACGTCCGATGATGACCGTCGCAGCTGACTTGCCATAAGGCTTGGCGTCACAAGAGAGTGACGTTTCTCCAGTGATAGAGGAGTGGAAGCCATCACTTCATTGTCAGGTAAGTGAGCAGAGTTCAGAAATGATTCATCTACCACCATGGTTGGTATAATCTGAAGATATAATATATATATATATATATATATATATATAAATATAAATATACATAATATGATAAAGTTTACAAAGTATGATATGCAAATATAGTAGTTAAATGGTATCTTTTTTCATCTCTGCCATTCCAAAAGAATACTGAATTACAATTTAAAATCACTTGTCAGAGATAGTAAATTAACCACAGATCTTGAAAGAGGTCAAGAGAAGTCTGAACAAAATCTATGGTATTTTTCATTCACTGGTTCACCTATTAAAATTAAAACATGAAATTTAGTGTTTTTTCATCTTATTTCCAAAAAATATTAACTTTTTTTCTTTATACTGATGCAAACAAAAGTTATCTGTGCAAAACCATGTACATGGTTAAAACAACTGAGTTAAATTGTATTTTGAATAATCTTTCAAGTAGAAAACAATAACTACAAATTGCTAATGGACCTTGTATATTGCATAGATTATATGGATACCAACTTCTTTAGGTTATCAAGGGATAATTTGATTTTGCAATATCTTAATAGAAACATTTTAATAAAACCATTTTGAAAATCTCTAGTATCCCCCAAAATACTGTAATCACAACAGCAAAATTAATATAAATAACAAAACACATTTACTTTAGGTGAGTCTGTTGGTGATTCAAAGACATCATTACTGTCGCCATGGTCTTTTGAACACTCATCCTTCTGAAATATGATTACATATACAGTAATTAATTAAATATAGATACACAGTAATTAATTAAATATAGTTAAAATTAGTAATAAAAGCATTTTTAAAAGGGAAGAATATTTATAAAACATGTCAGTTTGTGTAAATCCTTAATTTTAGCTTAAAGAAATTTAAAATGTATTTCTCTGAACAAGCATCTTAAAATAAAGATAAATATTCTGGATTTGAATTGCATTTTAAATGCCTAATGTTATAATCTAATTAAAAAGTAATTTGTTAATATTTTGTTAAGAAAAAGGCAAAACATTTAAAAGAAATATGCAAACGGTTTTTGTTACACTAAAATAATATAAAATGTTATTAAGACCTAATCCAAATGGGACTAAAACCAGTATCAATAATTTTAGTACCAGGTCCTTGCACCTCAGTTGTATCTTTCCTGATTTGGTCCTCTCAAGAGTAAACCATTCTGCTACACCCTGAAATATAGTCAAAAATGTTAAAAACAATCACATACTGATTTTAATGCTTACATGTAACAATGTAACCTGAACCATAATTAGCCACCATATTAAAAGATCTGTGTACTGAAGTGATGTACCAAGAAAAAACATAACTGAAGGTATCACAATGAATTTACATTCAAACCTGGATATAACAACCACTCAAGCAAACTACTAAAGGTAGCTGTTATGAGCAGCTGGTTTCTACAAATAGGTTGAAATACATGAATTGGTACTATGAACGGACATATTTAATAAGGTTTATAAGCAGATGGCTGTTAAATATAGGTTGCCATTAGACAAGTTTTCATTACATTGTTTTTCTCATATTCAGGGAGGTATGGATATATGAAATTAGTAAAATAGGCCTAAATATCATTCTTTTTAAATACAGTTTCAGGTCTGTTAGAATCTGCAGGTGATTCAAAAATGTTTTTTAAGTAACCATTTTCATTCTGTATAACCCATTTACAAAATAGGCTGCTATGTCCTAATTTTATCGCAAACAAAAATGGGTTATGTAAAACAAAGCTTGTGTGAGTGGATTGTTTGTGCAATTTTAACAGGCCCAAGTCTCATTATTACCTTGATAGCAAGTTGTTTCAGTCTTTCTACTGTAAGAACAATTTTTCCCATGAAGTCTTTACCAATCATGTCATTGTCATACACTTCCTACAAATATACATAATACATTATTATGTCATAAACAGTTTGTTATACTGAAATCAAGGCACAAAGTCTTTGCCATCCATTTTACTGACATAACTTTCCTACCAATAAAAAATACTTTCTTTATTATCTGTCATTGGTATTCAAAGTAAAAGCATTAGCTTTACCAATGTCATTACTGTCCAAAATTTCCTACAAACATAATTACATTAAAAAAAAACACCACTAATAAACAAAGTTTTATTCAAATATAATAAGTCTTTAAACATAATTTCATTATCCATCTAGTAAGTAATTTTTTTTACTCAAAATTTTTTGATTTAGGTGTCTCAATAAATAAGTTATACCATGGTTACATTTTGAGTCTTCTTATAAAAATATTAGTTTTAAATGTGAACCTCAATTTAACAATCTTAATCTATTTTAAAACAAATAACTTGATATATATGAAACCAGTGAAAATTCAACATACATTATGTTTGTTGTAATTAGACAACTATTGACATGCATTATAATGTTTTAATTTGACAAATAAACATACAATGGCAAATGGTGTATCATCTCCTGGCAGCTCCAGTGTTAAGGTTTCATTCCACTTAGGAAACAGTGTCTTCTTTTTGATGCTTGTTGTAAATATCTTCTTCCCATTGATCATCATAACACAAAATGGGTCACTGAAGCCTGAAACAGTTTTACTATAGTAAGAAAGTATGAGTACATATATAAAAAAGAAGAATCAAATTGTTTTCTAAATCCCTGATAAAAATACCAATATGAAAATCAAAACCATATTTGAAGACTAAAAAATGGCTATTGTTAATCAGATAAAAAACAAACAAAGACCCACTTTGTTATGGATGGTTCAACTTTAGTTCACAGTTCCAACTTTGTTTTGTGCTGTTGAAAAGTATTTGAACTATGAATCAAGGCTGAACTATCAATGAGTAATGGGTGTCATTTCCAAGATGTATCTCCCCGTGGAGGAAAGAAGATCACGTCCTAAAAAGGACTTCTGCATTATTGTCACCGAATACTACTCATGGAAGAAGTATGAAACACAAAAACAAATTTATGAACTGGATGAGTCAAATGAGCTTAATGAAAGAAAGAAATGTTGGTTCTCCATGTTTTTAGGTAGAAAAGCATATAAATGAAACAAATATCAAGAATATGTCTCACCATTGCGATCCATGGGAACGAGGTCCTTGCCTTGCAGAATAGTCAACTCAAGAATGGTCTTACCTGTAAACAAAAATAAAATGAGGATTAAAATATCCTTTTTAAATTATGAAATTTGTTCATTGTTCATGCATTTTAATTAAATTATAAAAACTCTGAAAATATGTTTTTAAATATAAGCAATTTTTTAAATATTTACAACATTAATAATAATATTTGAGTGTCACTATGCCAATTAAAGTAATATTGTAATATAACTGTTGTCACATTTATAACTGGTGATCACAAAGTACAATATTCCTTAAACAAATTAATTATGATAATTAAATCAGGTATATTTAAATATAGTAATGTGTATTGAAACCCCCAAAATATTTGCATGTGTTGTATCATACCCTGCAGGTAGCTTTCAATATAGGAGACACTTGATGACTTTGTAGCCTGAAATTAAACATGGAAATAATACTAAAATACATAATTTATCAACAAAATATAAAGAAAGTTTTAAATTTACTGATTATTTTTCTTTGCAAATTCATACCTGCTTTTCATGCAAATAAATACATTTTGAAAAATCTTTGTTTTAACATACACATATTTTTGTGCAGTTTATTTTTCATAAAATTCATTGGTTTAAAATTGTGAAAAAAGTGATAAATGAATAAATTCAAATACCATTTTACTAAATATTTTATTAAATTTTGTGTTATAATCATTAAAAAGCTGAAGAATTAAACATGTAAAATTTAATATCAGTAAATCATGTAGAACAAAATTGAAAAAGCTAATGTGTGGAAAAACATAAGCAGGTTATGGCTTAAACAGTGATAGACAAATTCAGATGTGTACAAATTTTGAGATAAATAATCACAAAGCTGTATAGTAAAGCAAGGATTTGGTGATGGTCATACTTCAGGAAAAATATATAAATTAATAGATGACACTGTATTCAACCATGCATTATGAAATACATGTACATTTTAAACAATGTGATATGTTAAAATAGATGTTTGAACTACAAAAGTGAATTATCATGTGATAACTACATCAACATCTAAAACTAACAATGTGATACAATCAATGTAGCTTTTTAAATATGTTGTTAATTCTTTGCTATAATGTGCAACCAATATCCTCAGAACCTGCCAAAGCTGAGTGAACAGTTAAGTCTGCATTTGTCTAACTCATCAAATCTTCTAACAATTTTATAAATAAATAGGTTTAAAAAAAATTTTCACCGTATCAAAATTAATAAGTAACATTTAAGAAAGTTAATACACAACAAAATCTTAAAACATATATTTTTAATATTTTTTTAACACATGTTTGCAAAACAGGTTTTTTGACTTGGTCTAAACAAATTGCCGCTGTTTTCAATTATCCATATCTCCATGAATTGTGATACAAGTATGAAAATCACTACAAATATGCCTTTTTGGTCACTTTTCAAGAAAAAAGTAAAAGGGAACTGAAAAAAACACAAAATGGCCACCAAATAAAAAAATTAATTTTATTCATTTTTATCTAACACATATAATTTGTATGGTTAACAGAATTAAAAACACATCTGTTTTCATGTGACTTGATTTTATGATAATTGTGACCATTTTGACAACTACATGTACGTCAATGTCTATGATAAACTGGACAAAAAGCTTTCAAATGACCTATGGGTATGCTGTGGTTATGTGACACTCGGGGGCATTAGTTGTTTTTTGAACCACCTTTTGCTCTTTGGCTCTGTGATATATATAAAATATGAGTAATAAAAAAACATTCACAAAAAGAATAAATGAAACTTAGACAATCAAGTTTGGAAGCCTAGGTAAATAAAATATTGGATTTAGAACTTGATTAAGATTTCAATCATGGTATAAAAATAGGTCACTATGATCCAATATTTTTTTATGATGTACATCAATTCAAATATCAAATCTTTTCTTATATAAATAAAGTTGGATTTAACATCAAAGAGAGAACATTTTATGGAATGCAAAAAAAACAAAACAATAGAATTAGCGTAACAAGTGAAAGACAGAGCAAGGCCAACACACAGGAGAAAATTAGATATAAATTAGTCATCTTTGATACATATATTTTATACTTGTATACATGTATAAGGATTTTTAATGTTTATACACAAAATACACTTATTTACTATTATTATACCATTTTAAATTTTAAAATAACAATAATATCATTTCTGTTATAAAAATCACAAAAAAAGTGTACAACAATTACAGGACCACAGCTGCATATAAAATCATATAGTATTACATGATTATATTTGACAAGAAGTAACAAACTGCCAGTGCCAACTTAAAATGTCAAATGGAAATGAGTAATGAGATGAAAGCTCTTCCCATACATTAACCACACACCAACAGATATCACATATCTACTGAACTTGGCAGTTAAAAATTAAAAAAATTGTTTAATGTTGCATTAAGTTAATAAAATGGTTCAATTTTGGGGATTGAAGTGTGTACATAGTAGAAATTTTAGTAAAACAATAAAATTGGCCTATCATCTGTTAAATGAACTGGTTGAAAAAATCAAACAATGTAATATTTAACATTTGGTTACTAGTGAAAAATTATATCTTGTTTACACTATTCTTTTGTCATAAATTTGCACAACAATTCAATATATCACTTGTAAATTTTGCAATGGGAACATGATTGAGAAGGTAGGAGCTTAGAAGCATACTTGGATGACTGGTTATTGTTGTTTTAATAATGTTTAATAATAATATTGATATATATATAACATTTAATGATAAATATAGTCATAGTAATAATGATTATAGTACTATACAGTAGGAATTATTATATTGTAAATGTTAATCCACATTCCATTTTAAAATAGTTATGATTATTAATAAATATATTGTATTTTAAAAGTTATTATTCATAAATAAAATAACAGTTTATTAATAATAAATAAAATAACCATTTATTAATTTTGAAGAGGTCAGTATTAAATAATTAAATATTAGTCCATATTCCATGGATTTCTGATTATTAATAAATTTATAAAATAACCATTTATTAATAATAAATAAAATATTAAACCATATAAAAAATATAAAAAAAGTATTTATTAATCCTGTGGAGGAATGCTATATTGATAATTTATTAGAAAGCCTGTTAGTATTTGATTGTATTAAGCTCTACACTGACTAAGAACTGCCGACATTCATGCTGACACAACACATAGCACTACATGCAGGGTTGACCGCGATGGATCAGACGGGACTGTAGGTGTACCTGGTCTTCATGATCCGATGGAATGCGAATATAAGCCTTGCTCTGTTTGCAGAAAAATGAAACAGTTGTAAAAGAAAATGATTTTAAAATGATGAGAGAACTTAAAAAAACACTACTATGATAGTCTACAGTAACTAAACAAGTAATAATATAATACTATGTTATATTTACAGAAGTATCTTTAAAATAACTATTTATGATACATGTAAAGATGTATGTTACAGGTTTTAAGGCAAGTGCTCTGCTAAAAATATAATGTAATACTATGTTATATTTACAGATGTATATTTAAAATAACTATTTATGATACATGTAAAGATGTATGTTACAGGTTTTAAGGCAGGTGCTCTGCTAAAAATAATGTTGATGAATTGCCCACCTGTTAAAATACATTAGTAATGCAAACGTTTGTGCTTCTTCAGCAATTAACATAATACATTAACAATGCAAGCAATCACTAATATTATCATGTACATGTATTGGTCAATAACATATTATTAAAAGCCTGACTAACATCAAATATAACAATCTGGGCTGGCTGGTTTTAGTACACATGTATGCTAATTAATACATGTATTTCAAAACACAATGTCAGATGTTATAATTATATAAATATTTCAAAACACTATGTCTGATGCTATCTATTTTTTTTTTAAAACGCTGTGTGTGATATTATACATAAATATTTCAAAACACAATGTCTGATAGTATATACATGTATAAATATTTCAAAACACTTTTCTGATGTTATAACTTATATATAAATAAGTATGTTATATGTAAAGATGTATGTTATATAAAAAGAGGTATACATAAAGATGTATGTTTAATGTAAACATTACAAGTGTTACAAATCACACTCATATTTTCTGACACAGTAAAGTTATCTGTAAAAATACTGATAATAACATTTCATTAATGCTCTTCAGAGTAAAGTAGGAAACACTGGCTAACTTCAAACATTTTCTTAGATATTCAGATTTTAATATTATTTGCATGACATTTTCATGGAAAGAACCAGAGGCTTGTTGTCTGTAACAGTGTATATTGTATCAGATATACATAGAGGCACATCATATGTATAGATATATTTAATACCAGTGTGTAGAGATTTGTAATTATGTACATATAATGAAATTTTCAAGACTACTTCATTAATATAATTATTAAAACATTACAAAAAATACATATTTATGGAATTTCAATAAAAGTACATATATTTTAAAATCTACTAACAAAAAAGTAAGATATTATTGCTATATTTCTATTTTCTACTATGTTAGTCCTAATTTCAAAATACACCTGTTTGAAGTGGAAGTTATTAAAA
The DNA here is from genome assembly GCA_032355785.1 of Symmetromphalus regularis. NCBI lineage: Eukaryota > Metazoa > Mollusca > Gastropoda > Neomphalida > Neomphalidae > Symmetromphalus > Symmetromphalus regularis. The sequence goes on along the minus strand of JAULBS010157634.1, from coordinate 3,522 downwards.
AGAAAATTTATGCATGTGGATAGAAAAACAATAACCATATAAAATAAACCTTGTATGGTAGATGTGAGCTAAAAGAAGGTTTTTCCAACAAAAAAGAAAATATTAGTTGTCATAAAAATAACTACTAGCCAATGAGGCAGAGAAAATATATGGTCTTAATTTGACCTCCACTAAATGAAGTGGTTAAATACTCAACCTTATAAGTTATATAGAACTTCCTATGATTAATAGTAACCATGGACCATATTTATAAAAGTTTTAAACAATAAAAGATGTTTTAAAGTATTTTTAAGTGATTCATAATACATGTTTTATTGTTAAAACATCTTTATAAATTTGGACCTAAATATTATGTTCACAAAAGTCATGTAGCAAGATGACAAACTTATACTTCAAAGACTTCTTATACAGTGGCTTAGATAAAAATAAAATGTCAAAACAGTTAATTTGATAATGCAAGCATGAAAATTTGTAGATAACTCAAGTATGGATCAAGAAAACAAATATTGGCCACTTGATATCTCAAGTTTTTCAAAATGACTGCCATGATTTTTTAAACTTCATTCCAACCAATATTTCATAAAAAGTATGTAAGGCCAGTGAAAAAAATAAATCAAGATGGCTACCATTTTCAAAATGGTATCCCTTCTATACTCACACTAAAAACAGTTCAAATGACGATATTAGCAAAACATAAATATTTAGCAATTAGTGATTTAACATTGTAACACTAATCCTAGAAACAATATTTTTCAAAATGGGTAACCATTATCAAAATGGTGTCAATTGTAGATGATTTAAAAGTGACACCATTTTGAAAGAAATGCTGCAAACTTGAATTTTTTTTTTAATCTGCCAACTTTATTAAGTATATCAAAAATAAACCTTAATAAAAAATGTGTTATTTGCTTCATCATTTGAAGGGGCATTTCATGGTAAATTTTTTGTGATGGACGTGACATTTTGAAAACGTGTACACTTTTCTCTGCATTTTGTGTTAATATTTTGTACTTATATTTTGGAATAATTTACTTATTAATATATGTGACGGATGTGACATATATAAATTAGTCCGTAAAGCATATTAATAAGTACATTATTCCAAAAATATAAGTACAAAATATGTTTGTTCTTGGATGTTACAAACATACCTCTTATGGTTTCTATTAACACAAAATGTAGAAAAAAGTGTACACATGTTTTTATGGAAACATTGTTTTATAGTGTCAAAATGTCACGTCCGTCACAAACAATTACCATGAAATGCCCCTGAACTATTTTTAACTTATTTAGCCGCTCCACTAATATAGTCAAGAGAAACAATTTAGTAATACAAATTTATTATATATTCATTTAATATTAGTTTTTAAATGTCCTTTAAACCTTTCATGAAGGTTACAAATAGTAAAGTGCAAGCTTTATGTTCAGTTGTTTTATCAGTAATTAATAATGCATTCTTAAAATCTGGAAACATTTTTCCAGCATCTCCCATCAAAATACACACGATCATTTATCTGAAATCAACATTCAGCACCGAAGTAGAATATAGCCTATGGAAGACCTGGTTTGAAAACAGATACTACAACAGTAAAGTACAATCACTGTGGCAGTTTTAAAGATGTTTATGGATAACAGACATCACACTATGACATGTGTTCAGTTGAAATAACAGTTCGGTCAAGCTTTTCAAAGTGCCGTGTACAGTCAGACCTCATTACAACAACCGTCATTACAACATTTACTCTGTCTGACTGAAACAAACATACACAATTTTAACCTCATTGATTATAATGGAATTCATCTTCCTATACTGACTATATTCATTTAGAACATGCAGTTTGCCTCTGAAAATATTTCTTTATAATGACACAACATAACAGATTAAACAGACTATTGTTAATTACTCTTATTGGTGAAGTACAACTGAACACTGACTGCCATTTGAAGCTTTTTCTCCAAGCACAGAGAGCTACGAAAGGTTACATGACTTTAGAACTGTTAGTCCTCTACTGAAATGGTGTCATTGATGATGTAATTGTTATTTGGTGGCTGTCAGGACAAAATTAATGTGGTCTTTATAACAAGGTCTGACTGTATACTGAAACTGATGTTTCTAAATACAACTAGTTCTATACAATTGAAAATCATTCAAGATAACATGTTATATAAAGAAATAAAGACAATTATTGCATACTAACAATTAATACCAAAACACAATGCTGAGTAAACTAAAGAAAGACTCTGTTCTTTGTAAAAGATTTAAGTTAAAAGTAAAACTAGAAAAGCATTCACAGTTATGGCCATGCAACAATGAAATTCCGAGATTACTCTTGTTATATACTTTTTAAAGAGAATAATTTTTATAATACTTAGCTGTGGCTTATGCCTAACTCACAACTAACCTGTATCTACAAACAAACAAAATAATTCACAGACATCACATTTACTTAGAAAGGCTTCAAAATAATTAGTTTATAAACATCTTAACATTAACATGTTATATCGGTACATATAAAACTTAAACCATTAAGGTCCAAAACATACATTTACCCAAAACATATTTCTATTTTGCTTATTTTGATCATAATAAAGTTTTATTTCAGTTTAATTCAAATGTATTTTTTGTTACGGAAATAAAAAATATATAGTGATTAATCTATTAAACAATTCAGGGTAGGGTACTGGTATTTTTCATTAGAAATAAAATTCAAAAACTTCGCAAGGATATTTTCTGCATTTTTGTGTTGCTAAATTCAAACATTCTTGCAAAAAAGTAATATACAGGATTATTATAACATTAAATTCTATACTTTAATATATTTCTCAATTTTGAATTGTAATGAATTAAATTCAACCCAATTTTATTACATTTTAGTTAAATGTTAAATCATTTTTGAAGCTATATTAATCCCTGATATACATCACACAAACATTAGTGATAACCAAACAATAAAATAGGTCACAAACACACATAAACAATAAAATGAAGTCATACACACATGATGAAAAATGAGGTTTTAAAATATTAATTATAACCAAGCAAGAAAGTTGCAATTTCACTAGGTAAGACGAAGACGGGAAAGAAAAGGGAAAATATAAAGACGGCTACTTACAACTGATGCAGGGGACACCATATCTTCAGTGTACAGATAATCTTTCATGTTCATGCTTTCACTCAAACTTCGAAATCTCTCTACAACAGACAAATGATGGTATTACACTATGTTTTTATTAACATTACTTGCCACCAAGATAGCAGATACACCAAGCCAACATCAGCATGGTTGCAGTCATACTTCATTGTTGGTCCAATAGTAAAAATATTTATAAACAGTCTGTTTACACTCATAACAACAGCTAACATTGGCCTAATGTGTATCTGCAATCCAGGTAGCTTTTGTTGTTTTGTTATGTATATGGTGCATAAAAATCCATATACCCCGATAGATGCTTCTACAACGAATTTATCTTGTCGACATGTTAATTAATCAAAGTAATGCAAGTGAATAACGATTAGCAATT
>JAULBS010157623.1:0-11779 GCA_032355785.1 Symmetromphalus regularis | reverse complement strand
AAAGTGGGGGAACGTGTCCCCCCCACCCGTCCCCCACCCGGGATTTACGCCCATGTTTACTAAATGGAACGGCAAACTGCTTAATTAACGAGTTCACTTTGAGATATCGACACCAAAACACATTGGACTTTGTTCTACCCGTACTTATATAGGCGCATGTACAGAACATAGAACTCTATGCGGGGGAGGTCCAGATTGTGGCGGGAGATGCCATGCACGAGAGCTATGACATGTTTCAAATACTGACACCTCATAAAGCGCACCTTAGTAGAGTTTTTTTTTTATGGCATTAAAAAGGAAGGGGAAAATACTTTGAGCATGGTGAGGAGGGGATTCGAACCCCGTATCCACATCTGCAAACGAGCTTGTTATAGATGAGCTCTCAAAGACGATACTTAACATTTAAACACCTAGAAAGGAAGGCATTAATATCAGAATAGCGCAATACAAATAACCTGACATTAAAGTATACACTTTGTCTTGAATCCAGTTTGTAAAAATTTTTTTTAGTGTGAGGCCTAATTTAAATACCACTGATGTAACACACTGGACCCCAATGAGAATCAGTGTATGTTCAGCTCGTTATTCGCAATTTATATATAATAGATATTATATATATATAGTAAATGATGTTTGAACTGTCAAAAAGTAAATCATGTCTTTTAAAACGAGTGATTAATTTTCATCTACACGTAACGTCATTAAGTGCATTCAAATAAACAATGAGAGATTGCTAGTTATTTTTATAGATAAATAAATACGGTACCACTCTTTCCCACGGAATAATGAAATGAAATAAACATAAAACTGTAAGATTGATTCTTGATATGAGGAAATGGATAGCCTAATCAATTCTTGGTGCGGACATTCAACAGAACAATATAAACTTTTGTATATCATAAACACATTACATTAAATTAAGCGAAACTTTTATACTTCTATTCAGTTTAAAAGTGATTATTTCCATATTAGAATACTGTTATTGTATTCATTGGAATTAGTAAATAAAACAGTCATTGCTTGTTATAGAACATATACTGATGGACTAAACCATTCTTAACACACACAGTTAATAACTCATATTTTCGATTTTCAAGGAAAGCGTGAATATCTCAAGCTATTAATATATAAAAAAAAGTGAAAGAAAAGTTACTGAGTCTCTTTGTGTGTGCGTTAAATTTACAACACCGGGCGGTATTCATTATTGTTTACTACTGTGCAGTAAATACGGCTTTTTGAGCATAGAAACAAAAAATAATATTATTTTGGACAATGCTGAGCAATATACACATACCCTAGCATACTAACACATATAATCCTTCTAGAAACCTTTTCATCAATCTTTCTAACCCATTTCAAATACACTTATTGCAAAGGATCACTGTTTTCAAACACTCATTTGCAACATGACTATTCGTCCATGAGTATTGAAAATCTATATCATTATCTAAATACAATACATTTGACTGAAAATATCTAAATGTAACCAATATGAATTTAATAGAGACTACCATTCTGCATATTCTTGTCATCACCAATGCTTTACAAATGAATCAATATTAACACATACACGTCACTGTTTTATTGTAATATCTCTGAACAGGATACCAATCTCACATTCAGTTTAGAATGCTATATTAGACAATACAAGTGAAGCAAGATGTGTGGATTACCGCTCTTTGGTATCCTTACTGATTATACAAACCACTGTTTTCTATGTTTACTATATTATCTATTGATCTGATCTTCAAGTTAACCTCATATTAATCAGTTGCGAATCCAAAAAAATCCACTTGCGGATTTAATATGATGCTGATTTCTCGGATTCTTTAACATTATAAAAAAGAAAAAAAAGAAAAAAAAAAGTTATTCAAATTGCAAAATATAACGGGGGCCCGAGCTCCTGGGGCCCCTAGATCCGCCATTGTTAATAATTACGTGTTATGGCTAATGCCATTAAAACATTCAAGTACATGTTAAAACTATACAATGTTATAATTGGCTAGTTTTGGAAAGAATACAACTGTCATTGTTGGAACATATGACACATGGGTGACACGGGAAACAACTCTTGTGATATTGTTTGTATATTGGCTTAACAACACCCAAAAACAAAACAAAAAAGAAACATCGGCTAGTAGGAAGTCATACCGTGATAAATTTGAAGTTCCAGTTCAACGTATTCTCTTTATGCCGAATTGTATCGACTTATGTTCTATAAATGCGTATCCTGTTCAACGTATTCTCTTTTTGCAGAATTGTATGAGACGTGTTTATTCAACGTATTCTCTTCATGCAGAATTACATGCGACTTACGTTGTATAAATGCCTATCTCAGTCCAACGTATTCTCTTTATGCAGAATTGTATGAGACATATGTTGTATAAATACGTATCTCAGTTCAACGTTTTCTCTTTATGCAGAATTGTATGAGATATGTTGTATAAATGCGTACCAGTCCAACGTATTCTCTTTTTGCAGAATTGTATGATACATATGTTGTATATATGCGTATCTCAGTTCAACGTATTATCTTTTTGCAGAATTATATGAGACATATGTTGTATAAATGCGTATCCAGTCCAACGTATTCTCTTTTTGCAGAATTGTATGATACATAATTATGTTGTATATATGCGAATCTCAGTTCAACGTATTCTTTTTGCAGAATTGTATGATACATATGTTGTATATATGCGTATCTTAGTTCAACGTATTCTCTTTTTGCAGAATTGTATGATACATATGTTGTATATATGCGTATCTCAGTTCAACGTATTCTCTTTATACAGAATTGTATGAGACGTATGTTGTATAAATGCGTATCTCAGTTCAAAGTATTCTCTTTATACAGAATTGTATGAGACGTATGTTGTATAAATGCGTATCCAGTTCAACGTATTCTCTTTATACAGAATTGTATGATACATATGTTGTATAAATGCGAATCTCAGTTCAACGTATTCTCTTTATACAGAATTGTATGAGACATATGTTGTAAAAATGCGTATCCAGTTCAACGTATTCTCTTTATACAGAATTGTATGAGACGTATATTGTATAAATGCGTATCCAGTCCAACGTATTCTCTTTATGCAGAATAGCAAGAACATATTATGCATACGTTGCACATCTACATATGATAGTTCAATATATTATCTTCATGCACAACTGCAATCACATATTATACATACGTTGCATAACCGCGTATCCAAGTTCAACATATCCTCTTTATGCAGAATAGCAATCACATATTATACATACATTGTGTAACTGCATGACAGTTCAACGTATTATCTTCATGCAAAATTGTATCATATATACGTTGTATAATTGCGTATTTCAGTTGGACCGTTTTGCTACACAATACACATTTAATGACACTGATACAATTTGTTATATATAAAGATAATAATAATATTAAAACAATCCAAATAGTAGAGAGTAAGTTGCACTGTCTTTCAGTGGAAATCCTTATTTAAAGTTTGTATTAATTCCATAACAATCATTTTTTAAAATTATTATTTGTTTTGCTTCTTTGTTAATATTTCAATACGTGCGACATGTTTCGAGTATACACAAACATCACAAACAGCAGAAGACTTGCTGCATATTTTCTGAACTTGCGTTTTGCGATCTCTCTACTCTTAAATAGTTTTTTCACTTCTTTTCGCTCTTCTCGCTTATTTACACCTTTTTCGGTTTGTAGGTACCACCGGTCTCATGCCAGTACACTATAACTATGTTCATTAGCACATATCATACCATTGCCAGCTACACTAGGTTTAGCGCTTAATGGTAACACCAATGGGAACGTCGACAACCAGTCATACTATCAGTAGCACTCACGAATACCAGCTAATACTGAACATGGGGTCGATTCGTATATATGTGTTTCAGTTCGAAACTTTTGACACTCGCTACTTTATATAGTCACTCCACAAGACCAGTACTGCGTTGAATAGTTCACTGTTATCATACTTGAACTGAGTTTGACATACTAGTCTTTTCCACAAAATCTAAAAAGAAACATTGAAACAACACGTTAATGAATAGTATTAGATATATTTCTTTTAATAACAAAGCTGTAAGAACAAAGTAAATTTTAAAACGCTTTCTTAAACTACATTTTTTTGTAGACCGAAAGTTCACGTTTAGGGTACTACAGTCATAGAGCCGGGAGGGATGCAGCCCCCAATAATTCTCATAAATATGTTCCTTATTTATCGTTGAATTATTCACCATCAAATTCAAAACGGTAGCAGCCCTCCCCCACCCCCAATATGAATTTCGTTCCAACGCCAGCACCATCTTTCGAGACCTTTCCAATATTTAAATGAATAGTATTGGCCAGTTTATAGACAAAAACCGCCAGCAAAGATTTGTGTTTTATGTCACACAATTTATGAAGTTATATCGTTTTTTCTTTCTGACTAAATTAATTCTAAATAACGTATCACTCAATTTTACTCACGTGTAATAATAATATTAGCGCTGTCCAGGGTTACTTTCCTTAAAAATCTGAAATAGAGTTCAAACGTTGGTAACATTACATATTTTAATACTGTTAGTTTCTAAAACGAGACCTCCTCTTGCTAAACATAATAAGGTAATGCATGCTTCGCTTGTCATAAGAATTATTAGTACAACTAAACATGAGAGAAAATAGACTGTTACTAGATTATGAGAACAGCCATCAGTAGTACAGATTGAGCTAATTTTTCGCAAATATTAACATCTCTAGATAGCTTTTGTCACTGGAATTTAATAATGTTGATTAATTTATTAATTTGTAATATGTCTGACCAAATATAAAATAGAAAAGTCAATTGTTTTCGGGTAAAAATAACAAAAACATGTTGGCAGTTTTCAGATTTCTTGATTCAGATGCGTAAGTAGAGTAATCAATGTTACTATCATAATTTTAAACAAAACAATCTAGAAATATTGTTTATGAATACTAGTCGTCTTCAGCACCATCTGGTGGCACGCGTCATAAATACTGGCAAAAGTCTTTTTACCGCAAACTTTGTTTACAACATATTAAAATAAGCATGTATCGGACTTGTAACAAAATACGTTTGCAGGAACTATCACCGAAAATATTCAAAACTAATTTTTCATTTTAAATTATAAATATTTTCTTATCCAGAAAGCATAGGTATACGACCGTTAACATATTACAGGTTTTAAATTTCATTATTCTTCGAATTCTCATTTGTGCTAATAATATTATACGATTTTGGCCTATTTATTTGCCTTACCATCTGGCCTCTTACTAGGTGAACGTGATTCACGCAGTTTTCGTCTTGGCGCAGGCGAGTTGGTGGCCGAGGACACTATCCTCTGTGAGCCAACAGGTGGCGCTGAAACAATAATCTTTAATACAGAATGCTGCCTAATAACGGTGGCTGGATGCGTATACTTGTATTGCTATATGTAGAAATAAAAATACTGAGTAGATGGCAGGACGGATACAGGTTTAAAGGAAGAGGGGTTTAATTGAGGAAATGTTTGGTTTCTCCTTTTTAACGTATTACTATTTAAATTATGTGGGGAAACCACAGGAAACTTAAATATGTAAGTATCGTAATACAGATTTGTGTAACATCAATTTTCATTAATTTCCTCTTTTTAAACATGAACAAAGGGGGAGGGGGAGAGGCTAAACCCCCTAAGCTTCCCTGCATGTCCGCTGGATGGAGTATTGTTTAAACGTATTCACACTTACTGGGTTTATTGACCTGGTCAAGAGTGCCGAGTGAGCCTCGTCTAGGTTCTGTCTTCGAACCGTCATCACTAGCAATTTGCTTCTGCAAGAAAATTATTTTGTAACTCAATAATGTATTTACAATGATTCTACATAAGTCTAGACAGAGATGCAGAATTAATAAAACAAAAATATGTAAATGTAATTGACTTGAACTATTGTATAACCTTTATAATTATGATCTATCATCTGTCAAGATGGCGTCCCAGACAGAGATCTGCTAATGGTGTAATAAAAGCTGTGATATGTTTTCCTGTCTATTGGATGTGTTTACTAAATATTGTTCCAGCCAATCAAAACAAATGGCGAGTATTGTTTTTTTTTTCATAAATGCATGCGTAATCTTTTCCTGAAATTTACTATGTGCCGATATGATAAGAATTTTGTCATTTTTATTTGATTATCAACAGTCGATGCCAACTACATTTTATGTACTAATATATGATTATAATATATCCATTTCCTTTGGAATATCGTCTCAATAATGTTAGTTTTTATGTTAGTATTCCTAAGAGGACTGGTTAAGGCTTCATTGACTAAAATATGGAGGGTCGTTAAACAACCATACAATAATAATGACTTAAATAATAGCTGATGTAGTAGCTCACTAAACATGTACAGTGTATATCGCTTTAAAAACAATACCAATTTTGTCTTCTAAATTTCAATATTCCTAGTGTTAATGACGTCTGTCAAAATGGTTCCTTTTAAGTAATATGCATACTCTAAACGCCTCAAATTAACAAATTCAAAGCTTTGTCAACTTCTTGAGAACATTTCCTGTAACTTCTATTTTGTACAGAGATAGGTTTTTAGCACAGTAAATATTACTAATAGTATAAACATTTGTGAAAATATCATGTTTTTATTAACTCTCATTGTATTATATTATATCTGTACTACTTAGTTTATTATGTGTGTTATTTGTTTTTCTCTTGTTAACCATGTCCTACCATTGTACATACATGTGTATGTTCTGATATGCTACAGAATACGGCCTAAGCGAATAAACTCTTGTCTTGTTTATTAAAATATTCCTTGCCATGTCTTACCCTAGTTTTCTTTGGCGGTCTTGGTGACTTTCCAAGAGGTATGTCATCACTACAGGACTCGGAAGCTCCCGGAATGACGCGAGGTGGAGGCACACTGGACTTCGGTAGCTCGAAGCTGTGAGTGACAACGCGTTCTCGCAGTGGGTACCAGTGAGTGCGGTTGTCAAGAAACGCGTCCTCTGAAATAACAAGAGTACATCCAGGTCAATAGTAAAGTTGTAAAACACAAAATATTAATTGTGACACACAAATAAAATAATCAATAAAAGAGAATGTTAAAAAGATAATAAGTCTCCTTAAGATGTTAAAATGCAGTTTTGGTTAAAAAAAAACAAAAAAACCCACCAAACATTCTGATAGAACATATCTGTTAATCTCGAGCAAAAAAAATAATAACATAATAAAAAAATAATAAAAAAATTGAAATTAAGAATGGTTTAATCAATAAAGATTTTTAATATTGGAGAAGGTCCAGAGTTGGCTATGACCAAATTATAATAAGAAAAAAACATTAGTATCCAAAAGGGGTTAACACACTCAAAGTCCCTGAATTTGCCTATGAATGGAGCACGAAATATTGGTAATTTAACTTTATAGACAAGTAACCTTTGAGTTGTCTAACTTCTTATGCTAGTGTGTTTTTAATTTTTTAAACATTGACAAGTAAACAAAGTAAATAACTAAACAAACATAAACACGGATGAAGTGAATGATACTGGACCGGAACGACATTTTTAAAGGGGATCAAAAGATAGTATTAAGATAGTTAACATTCAGAAGGCTTTCAAAGTGTATTAGATCTAATATTAATGGTTTAAAAACTGGGCAAGGAGCATGGTCTGGTTCTCTATCCAAATGGATATGTGTAAAACTCTTACCTGAAAGCTCAAGGATCAGTTCTCCTAAGAAATCATTTGTTTTGAATCGATCGTAATCCCACACCGTGAGTTCTAAGACCTTGTTCTGGAGCTCCATCCGGGCAACGTTCTGGAACATCAGAGTCTGGTGCCACTGTGGATTTAACGTGCGAGATATGTGCTTGGTTCGCCTCTTGTTTTCTTGTCTAAAGGAACATGGAAAACAGTTGATAGATGACAAGTAAATAATCTATATTAAAGGTATTGTGAGACAATGAACTCGTATATCACCATCGTAACACTGACATAATATTATTCGTTTTCTATACAATAAAAAAAAAGCAAAAATAAAGATTACTTGAAGTCGAGTTAAGATGGAAAAAAATAGAAGATAATGAATTATCATATAAATGTTATTTACGTTGGCGCTTCATATACAAAGACCGCCATCAAGGTATTAAGTGTCAGCATCGTATATTTTCAGTTTTGTGGCTGTAACAAATAATACACGTCAATGTAGGTGTTTAAAAAAAAATACAATCACATTTTTTATCCATCACGTTGGCTTTTGGTAGTTCTCAACCGTATCAATCCAAAATAGATAAATCTTCTGATAACTCAAAGATTCGCTATGACTTACCAATACATTCCCCTATTTAAACAAAATAGTATAAACAAATAAAACAAGTAAAACAGGAAAGAAAGAAAGCCCACCTCATTTTTAGTCGATTCTGAAATTAGGTCCCATGCATATAGCATGCTTTTATAGATACCATTATAAATCTCAATTTACAAAAAAATGATGTATTGACTATAAAACAATCTGTAAAATTATTATGATGTTCCAATGTAATATCAAATAGTTAACAAGAATACATTATTAAACCATATTACACATGTTTAATACATTTCTGCAAGGAGCACGCTTCAGTGAATGAAAATTGGATAATAATGTGTAGATGTACGAATACATTACTCTTACCCTCGTCCTGGAAGAAGGTAGACCTTCACAAACGGATCGGACAATCCATTTATATCACGCGGTCGAAGGTTACGAGCTTGAATCACGTGCACATTCAACGTGTTATCAAATTCATCATGACTAATTTGGATCTGCAAATACACAATACGAATAGAGATATATGTCGACATAAATTATGATTGGAGAAAACCTGGCAAACCATCAGACTAAATGCGAGACGAGATTACATTGACACAGCTGAAATCATTCACATAGAAAGTAAGGTTTTGATTTAAACGAGTATTGTTATAGATACTCGTTGTATGTGCTGTCCTGTCTGTGGGACGGTGCATATAAAATATCCCTTGCTGCTTATCGGAAGGAGTAGCCTTGGTGGCGGCAGCGGGTTTCCTCTAAAGACATATGTCAGAATGATCATATGTATGACGTCCAATAGCAAATGATAAGATAAAAATCAATGTGCTCTAGAGGCGTCGTTAAATAGAACAAAACATTACTTTTACTGTTATAGATACTTCACATTGTTATGGAGCCATATGAATGAACACATATGCTAGCAAAACATTTAGGTTCATAATGCATTTAATTATTAAGTTTTTAAAGAATACTATCGTTTCTTATTTAACAGAGGTCTTTGGACACTTAGTTTTAAACATTAAGTATTTAAAACTAAGAAAAACATATTAGTATTATGATACTGGTAAGCAAAGATTAATTTTTTGTTGATTCAATTACTGAACCTGCTACAGCAACGACCACAGCCACATATACGTCTACCATCACCACACATACTAGTGTTATTACTACTTCTACTATGCTCACCTGAACGTCACCTGGTGATTTGGGATCTACCGGAGAAAATTGCTGAAACAAGTAAGAGACATCACAAATAAGATAGCTTAAAGTAGCACACACAACTGAACTATGCTATTGTTTGTAAATATTACCAAATTATATATTTTATATAAGGTATTCTTTACCTAGACCAATTAATTAACAAATTAAATTTGTAACGCTACATATTAACTAAGACAAATTCATTACCTCCAATTCAATGTTATGATTTGTTTCAAAGACTAAACCAGGATTCACCTTCTCAGACGTTTTGATATATCTTGGATCTAGCTTTCAGTATGGTGTACACTAGTATACAGTTTATAACTAAATTTACATCAATTACGTCAATTTTACTAACATCATTTTCATCTGTATTAACTTGCCGACGTCTGTCATTTTTCTTCGTAGATCCAGACCTCTTTTGTTTTGGAGCATTATTATTGGCAGTTGCTCCATCCTGTGAGGGAGGACGTAAACCGCCACTTGCAAGTGACTCTGCCTTCTTGTTATTGTCTTTTGTTGGAGTAGCAGCTTCGGGATCTGCCCTAGCTGCTGCTCTTCGCCGTGGTGTGGGTTTTGGATGAACCTCTGCTACAGGTTCTTTGACTTTTGGCACTTGTTGTGGTGACAAACCGCCAGAGGCTGGAACTCTAGGAGAAGGTGTCGGTTTAGACTGTCTTTCACTTTTGGAAGAAGAAAGGCATTGATCATCTTTAGAAATCGGGCCACCCTGGTCTACCTTTTCTGGTTTAGATCGAGGGACTCGACATGAGTGACTCCTTGCTTTGTGTTTAGTCTGTAGTTGCCCATTTTGATCACTGTCGAGCGTTTGACGTTTCTCACGAAAACTTGAATTTTGAGTTCCTTTACGTTTTGTGCGAGGAGATTCGTATGGCATATTTTCAAAATCTTCACTATTATCTACTCTTTTAATACATTGCTCTGGTGCTAAGTTTGAGGAACGGGACTTAGACTTCTGAGCAGGTGGTGGATCACCTTCAGAAGGCTTAGACCGTCGTCTGGCTGAAGGTGACACTTTTTGAAACATAGTTTCATGATCAGAAATAGAAGGAATGCCTGGTTCACTTTTAGCACTACCGAATGTATTCACATAATTATCTTCTTTGCTTCCAGAAGAAGGAAGAACAGAAAGACTACTGGTTGCTGATGGTTGAGTTGTCGCCCCTTTTGTTGATCTCTGCTGACTAGTTCTACTGGCTGTCTGAGATGCAGCTACTGCTTGCTGTCGGCTGAAAGAGGAGTTGGGTTCTATTTGAATGACATGAACTCTCTGTCTATGGCTCGACGACGAGGAAGCAGGGTCTGAGCGAGGAGTGCTGCAGGGTGAGGGCATGCTTGGGGTAAGAATTTCTTGCTGGGAGGAAGGGGAGTTTTCAGGGGAGGCAATCTCCTTGATCTCCTCTAGCTGTGCTGCAAGCTGGCGTGGATCAACACCCTGCCTGGAACCAGAGCGGCAATCTGGGGAGACACAAACACAAAATACAGTAACGCACTACCCACACGTGTACAGAACTCATGCACCCAGACACGTAAAGCAGCAGGCAAGACTAACACACTATAATCGTAAGCACGATCACCAAATTGTAAAAGATTTTAATTTAAACAAACACATAAACAATGCATTAATGATTTATAATAACAGACATTAGCTTTTTGAAGATTTTAAGTTGAAGTAATATTAAAAAAATTACATTGATGAACACTACATCAGAGAAGATTTTAACTTGGAATAACATCCTGAACAGTGTAAACATAGACATGAACGTTTAGAAGATTTTAACTTCGCGTAATATTCTGAACATTATCCACACTGTATTAATTACTCTGTATTAATTATATTATACACTAGTTAGAAATAACAGTGACAAATACTTTTATAATAACACTTAACTGAATATCTAATTTCGATAATTAATTAAACGTCTTTCGTGACATTACCTATTAACATTTACTAGTAATATGATATATTTTAACCATAATCGTGGGGCCATTTACGATAATAAGAGATAGAAAGTATAAATGAAACATTTGTTTTGTTTAAGTAAACGTAATTAAATTAAAATAAAATTAGAGCTACTGTGACATATTTTTATGATACCGTTACACACAAAACCCTGAATTTTAATGGTTAGTCGTTGTTATAATCTATTATTGTACAGTGATGTTTTTCAGTTGTTCACTTACACATTAAAAATAAGCTGCTTTTTCCGTATGACTACTATCCACTAAATTTATATCACGCACTTTAATATAAATATAT
>JAULBS010157612.1:0-11779 GCA_032355785.1 Symmetromphalus regularis | reverse complement strand
ACCGTCCCACAGACAGGACAGCACATACCACGGCCTTTGATAAACCAGTTGTGGATCACTGGTTGGAACGGAAAATAACCCAAACTGAAAATGGGTCCACTGAGAAGGATCGATCTGACCCATGAAATGAGACGTCATTTTCTCACTTAATGCCAGGTTAGAGGAAGTCTACCCAGGTTTTTCTGATAATTCAAATACCCCACTATATAAAACAAAAGGGTAATTTAAGGTACATTTTATGCACAACCCCCAACCCCAGCCGATGTCATGACGTTAGTAAAATAACCAAAGCAAAGGATTACTTCTAATATAGACTTGTTTGTAGTCTGATAATACAATTTATGAAATGCACGTCATAGTTTATAATTAGACAACGAACTTTCGACACTGAAAAAAAACGTGAGTCGGAAGATCAATTTCCATTATTTCACAAGAAATTGGTGCTTTCTTGGTTAAACTTGAACGTTAATCATCGGAGGGTGGGCGAGGTTGGGGTGTGTTGCTGTCAATATAAATTTGAAAAACAAATTGTATTATTATCTCAAAATACATAGTGGTCTGGAAAAAAATGTGTAGTCCTAAAGTTGATATTCTTCTATGTTCAAGCTATAATGAAAATTCCTTGGAAAGGTAAAGCTTCTAATAGTTTTAAAAATAAATTTTACTGTTTGAAATCACTGGAAAGCTATCACACGTGATAAGAATTTATAAAGATTTTAGATTTGTTCTTTCACTGCATGAATTATTGGTCCAATTATAGGTTCTAGAAGGAAATCGGAAACACTAAAATCTGAATTTTGTATGCAAATGAAATTATGTTGTTTCTTTTTAATTTTATGTTTAGGTTTTCATACTTGAAACATAAGAACCAATAATTTTAACTCATTTTAAAACAAGCAGAAACCCAATTAATGCGACCATCCTGGTCCTGAACATTTGTTTTTAATTTATGGTTTCCAATTATAAATAAGTAATTCAATAAAACCTTTAAAATGATGAACCTAACACTCACCCCCCCCCCCCCCTCCATCCCACTGTCAAACGCAGAACTGGAGACCTGTGGAGACTCTGTCGAATATTGTAGTTATTCATGACCAGTAAATGCAGAATAAAAATGTTCGTTTTGGCAGCGTTACTCAAGTGACAGTTGCGACCGATTATAAAATGAGCTTGAAAACAAAAATACAGATTATTATTCATATTTGACTGGATCTTCGACGGTGGAGAGATTTGTTTGAGGGGTAATCACACTATGTGACAAAATAACCAATGTTTTGACACCCAATAGCCAATGATTAATAAATCAATGTGCTCAGTGGTGTCATTATAAAAGATAAAAAAAAATTCAGAAGTTTCACCCTTGATATTTAATTTCTCTTTTGCGTTCAGTTTAATAAACAATGCCATTTTAAGGTATTTTTGTCCTTCGTCAGTGCCACTGGTGGAATAGTACACATTTTAAACTAAATTAAAGCAAAACAAGTCATCCTGTTTAATGGGTATCACTAAGTCCTATTAATGCTATATTTACAAATAAGAATGGGATGGATATAATAATTCACAAAATTTTGACCAAACACTGTCATGCTTGTTTTTCATGCATGTAACAAACCCTTGAACGACCACTCACAAATTATAAGAAGGAAATACACCTGAGAACAATATTTACATTTTAAAATAGTTGATATTTATTTCTCCAAAGTGTTCGTTCGTTACAATGAAACTGCCCATAGGTCAGTGGTGAAGTATGATTAAACTTTAAGGTTGCACAATCAATGTTACATGTGGTATTTTAAAATTTATATTATTAGTGATAAAGTGTTATGGATGCTACAAATATATGCCAAATTAGCTCCACAATATCAAAAGGTATAAGATTATGCATTCCAATTATGGTTTGCAACCACATTATGGAAGATTCTTCCAAAGGATAAAAGCTCCTCTAGCCCCCTGGTCAGATTATTTTAAGTATACATATTTTGTGTGAATGTAAAGAATGGTAGTCTCCATTTTATCATGCAATTTGAAAGACTGCTACCAATTCTTATTGGACACTTTTAAACATTTGCCTGCGTAATTTTTTATTTTTTTTTGCTACTAAATTGTTTTAAGTGATATACTCTTTGAATGCAATAAGTTTCAAAATAAATAATTATTTTGATGACTGCCACCTAGTTCAACAATGACGGCCCTTTTAAGGGTCAGGGGCTTTATTTTGTAAAATGTGTAAGCCTATTTTGTACGTAAACATAAATATACAATAGAAAAACCATTTATAGAAAACCACCACATGTATATTACCAGTATGTGTAAAATCGGATGTAGGAGTGCCTTCCTCCACAACTAAGCTGTTGTGCACACTGGATTTTTAATTCTGTAATTATACATTTCAATACCTTTGATGGAGTGTATTTATGAAGGCCTTAAACCATGTATTTTATAACTTATTGTACACGACTGCTCCTGCAAAAAAAGGGTACAGAGGCATTACATCATTTATAGAAATTGTCATTTGAAATGAAGTCATGTGAAATTTCAATCGTTCACATGTTCAGACACCTGTTTACTGGAAATGTAATCAATATGAACATATTTGAAATATTAAATCAAAAGCAAATTGAGTCTGTTAGTTATTATCTATTATTTTAATGAATTGATAGTTTGCCAACCGTTTCCATGCCAAAAATACTGTCATAAATCAAGTTCATACATTTTTATTACAGATATAGCGGCATCTCTTAAATGAGAAAATGTACAAAATATTTAAAGTAAAGTTTGTTTTATTTAACGACACCTCTGGTGCACAATATTTGGACATCATACTGTTTACTGACTATCAAAAAATGCAATAAAAACATTTTATAATTTCCTCACTCATTTGCACCCTTTTATGCATCGCAATCATGTATTTCTGTGAATCACAGTCCAGTATTTCAGTGAATCACCGTCACATATTTCAGTGAAAAAAGTACAGTAAATTTTAACACTTGTTCACTGCTACGAACTTATTCAAGTGAAAAAATGAGAACGAAAGTCAATGGTTAGGAATGAAATGAGAACGAAAGTCAATGGTTAGGAATGCATAAAAAAGATGAAGAAATTTATTCACAAGTAGCACACTCGTCTATTTGAAAAGCACAGACATGGGTTCAGCTGAGATGCTGTTGAAAATACATGTTTTCCATCATATTCTACACAATCAGTTACACATGCTTCTCAGGAAGCGTAGCATTTTAGCATTGGTATTTCCAAACCCAACTGTATTCACAATCACTGCAATCTTACACACATCTTAAACTAAAAAAAAATACAACTAATGTGGATCAAATAGTCAAAATGATGCACTTACAAAACCAAACAGAAGTATAACAAATTTAAATGTAAACATAGAAGTGTGCATAATTAGGGCCCACAAAATGTTGTTCATTTTATTAAGACAGCTACAAACTTCAATGTGAAACTTAATAACCAATGAAATGTTGAAAGCGGAATTTTTCTTTTGATGAAAATTACTAAAACGATCTTGTCAAGCCCAACAGATTACGACAGTTTGTTGGTTCAACTATGCTTTCACACTCCCCAGACAGTTAAAATAAATTATCTCAGTTGGAATCTAATTGAGGTAATGTAATGCAAAATGATATCACTTCATACCTATATTTAGTAACCCTCTTCTGATTTGGCATCATTTTCCAATTAAAAGGTCCAACAAGAAAAGAACTCATATATTTTAACTAAAAGACGAAAAGAGGCTGTTATATACAAGTTATGAATGGTTATCAATAGAACATATTAATATCAGACCATCGCCCACTCAAGGTAAGCCATGTTAAAATGCAGTAGAAACAGATTTAATAATTTCATGAAACACCTAAGGAAATACCAAAGCTATAATGATAATTTCTGTAATAAAAAGAATATATGGGTAGACAAACGTGTCAATCTCTTCTAAAAACATGCTCACAACTGGCATATATAGCACTCAAAATATTTAAATCTCCTGGGAAGAAACCTTAAATTACACACAAAAAAATTCACAAACAAATCAAAGAGTGCTCAGCAAACGTTTATCTCATTGTAGAAATTAACAGACAGGTTAGAGACAATAATGACTTAATTCAACAAATCAAACTTTTTAGCATCACCCTGTAATCACCTTTCCACTTCAATATGCAACACTCAATGCTCACTGGATTTTAATGTTATATTTGCACTGTGATACTGTTATATACATTTATGAAGGTTCTGAATGATAGCACATTGTAAATGGAAGTAATCTGTAAACCTAAAAAGAAATATATTACTGTTATCTATTATTGTTAGACTGGTGTATTTATTAAGTAGATGAAGATCTTGTACAGATCAAGGTAAGTTCTTTTCATAGCAGGCATTGAACATTGTGATGAACCCACTTTTTAAATTAATATATCACCAACCAATTAACCTACTAAATAAGAAATCAGTCTGTATACAGTAAAAAAAAAAAATCCTCCCCCCCCCCCTCCATTCAAAGCTCAGAATAATTTCAACTTATTTTATGTATACAATCAATGAACCAGCCGATTGGTTTTATTTAGTAATCAATTTATTGTCACATGAACATTCTACTGTTGAAAACAATACTTTTATTTGCACTCACCATCACAGAGGACAATCTGGTGACAATCTGGTGTGATTGGCTAACTTTAACAAAATAATACATTAATTTAAATCTGGTTTAAAATATCATCCGTTTATACTTTGCTCTACAATATCTAAAGTTCACAACACATAAGTCTTTATTGGGTTTTACATAACCATTCATTTAAATGAATATAGCAGAGTAATTTTTACTGCACCAGATCACTGTTACTAGATAAAATAACCTTTTTTACTATTGAATTAAAAAAAAAATGTTTACCACTCTTTAATTATTTCAAGTTTTGGCCGGGCTCTGCCTAAAAACACTGAGAATAAAGGAAATAGGTTCATTCCATATAAAAATCAGTCAAAATTCATGCGTGACCCCCTCAGAATCACAAGATTTTTTGTGTACATTAACAATAATATATTTATTGAAGCTATGCAAAATTTAACTTTATACTATGTATATCTTCAGAGTAATAGCCCCTTGAAGTAGTGTAAAATATGATTGCTACAAATACCTGCTTCTATTAGCATAGGCCACAGACATTACACTTGTGCAGTTTGAACATTGATACTAGGATAAATCCTGTGATATTGGTGGTCAAAGATGGTTGCAAAACACATTTAGCTCAACGAAATTGAGATTTTGTATGGAGATTGTGAGAAATGTTAGGCATATATAATAAATCTGATTGCAGTTTGGAATACAACTCCAATACATCTTTGTCATGTGGCTAGCACCTTTAGTTATGAGAGCTTAAAAATGACTGAAAATTTAATGCGATATAAAAATAGTCATATTTTACACTACCCGTAGGAACTTCAATTTAATGCGATATAAAAATAGTCATATTTTATACTACCCGTAGGAACTTCAAGGGACTATAACTCTGAAGATATTCATAGTATAAAGTTAAAATTTTACATAGCTTCATTAAATAGTTAATGTACAAAACAAATCAGGTAATTCTGAGGGGTCAGGTGTGAAGCACTGACTGATTTTCTGTGGAATGAACCAATAACTTATTAATAGATGGTGTTTTGGAGGAATTTGTTAAATCTATGAATTACAATAACATACAGCTACCTTTCTTAAAATGTCACCTTTATTTTCTTTCATAACAACTTATTTAGTACAATTTAACCTGTATCAAGTAGCCAATTGTCTTTTTGTTACTCCTTTGAGTGGCTATTTAAGACAGTTTTGACTGTAGTACATAACGTAACAGAGGGCTGGAAACATGATCAGTAGCAACAGTTCTGGTTGGAACTTTAATAATGAAGACCAATGAGCATTCAATACATTTCTGGTCGATCTGGTGTTTGTAAAACTTCAAAACCCCATTTTACATTAAGTCTTTAAACAAGGGTTGGTGCTTTCCAATCCTATGAGACATGTATCTAACAATTCATTGAGAAATATTAAAAATGTTTGTGTAATCTCAGATCTTTGAAACAAAATGGGAACACCCCCAAAATACTGACCCTTGCTTGAATTTTGAGTTACAAATAACTAGTTATTAAATATTATATATTAAATGTAGCATGCTGAGCACACATGCATCTAGCTGTAACACTACTGAAGTATTTCAAAATGAGTGTAAAATATTACTGTGCCAGACATATACATGAACACACAGAGAATAAATAATTACATTTTGTAAGTTAATAAATGTATTATAATTTTTATTCATAACTATATTTAAAACATAACTGATCCAAACTCAATATAAACTAAATTTTCACTTAATTTTGTCCAAACTTTCAGACAGTTTCATTCAAAAAGTGGCAGAACATTTTATACTGAACTCCCACACATATACATACATACCCGCACACTAACAAAGTAACCATTCATCCAAGTCTAGGCAAGCACTTCACTTAAGATTAGCAATTTCAAAGTATCGATCAGATCAGGTTAAAATCGATTAATATTGGAACTAAATGAAGAATAACATTATAAAAGAAGGGTTTGAGCACTTTCTATATAATTTAACGTGTTCCCCAAAAGTACTTTATTTCAAAGAATAATGATCACGTGCTACTGATATTATATACAATATCTGTTGTCATTCTGCACCTGCAGTATCCCATTTCAACTAACACTGAACTCTTTCCCTTACTTTTCCACTAGATATGCAAACAGGTTGTGCTTATTATACTTGTATTATTTTACCCCAAAATTGTACACTTAATACAGGCTATAACTTAATCATAACTTATTGAGAATGATGCATTGAAATGTCAAAATATATACAATTTGGAGTGGGCAGAAGTATGCAAATGTCTGTTTTTTTTAAAATAAATCACCATATCTACAGTTAGTTTTAAATATGCATATAAAATTTATACACTATAAATTATGAAATTAATGTGAAAAATACAACTACATAGATGAAATAATTAACAAACACATTTCAATTTTACCTACAACATACTGGTTTCAAAAATGCAACCCATTAATTTTGTTATCTACAGTAAATAATCTTTTTACACACTGGCTCTATCGACTTTATCTTATGTGAAGTACTTGCCTGAAATTTGATTTCAATATTATTATATTACAATTCTTTTCCACACTTCACTCTTATCATAATGGTAAAGCAGAGCTGTTATATAATAACAGACTTCATAACAGACTTCCTCAATGTTTTTCAATTGGTTTTACACTAATGTCAATATTTTCCAACAATTCTCTTTTGACAAGACCTGAAAATTGCAGCAAGTAAGAAATCCCAGAACAGAAACAGAACCAAAACATCAAGTGAGAATGTAATAATTTTGTGGTAAATGGATATAACAGACACTTGGTGTGTCAACAGCAATTCCTTTAGATTGTCTTGTTACACTTCAGCAAGTCTGTAAACTAAACTGGTAGCTTCTCTCCTCAAACTGCTTCATGTAACACTATAATTTTATCACAGGTTTCAAAACAAAACTTTCAGACTGAACTGTTCTCCATGCAGATTTCTTACACGTCAACATATTTGAATAGTAGTCAGTTATATAAACTTTTCTTCCACATTATAGTAAAGTTGGTTAGGCAATAAGCCTTTAAACCAAACATTCCGGTATGCAAGAGCTGCAATGGTTTCTTTTTAAACAGCACCCAAACCTCTGGTACATTCAGGTCAGTTCAACACCCAAGTATTTTCATTATCATCATTCCATCTTCTTTGGATTTGCAAACTGTTTTATCTGACTAAATTTAATAGTCTAAGAGGATGCTGATCCATTTGCCACTATCTGATCTAACTGTGTGCTGGGAGGGATAATAAATGCTGTTGCATATGGAAATATATTATGACACATTGCTGTATAGTCCCGTGCAGCCTGCTCACATTTTCCAAAATCTCCTCGACACAAACAATCCAAAACTTTAATGCAATTCTGTATGAAAAAAGAAAGTAACAAAACATGATGGTTAGATGTTTATCTATTGTCAATCAAATTGTATAAAATAGAAATAAAATAGCTGATTTCCTGAATGTTTATAAAGACAACTATATGTCTTGCATGCAGTATATAAAAAGGATGACAAATGTTTCTCAGTGTATTAAATGTTTGACACAAGTATTTTATCTTTTTTTTTTTAAATGGCCTAAAGATGCAGCTTTTAAATAAACCATATATTAAGGATTTAATATTCAACACTTCTAAGAACTAGACCAAGTTACAATTTTAAATGCATTAACCCTGTTAACGTCTTAATTAGGAATTCCACATGCCGCTCCCACCAACTTTTCTAATTTCATTCATTTATTTAGATCCTTCAAATGCTTCAAAAAAAATTAAAATTTCAATTTACCTTTTCCCACAGAGTATGCCTGAAAACACTTTTTAATAAAGACAAATGAAGGTGAATTCCATAATACTACGATAATGCAACCTAGATGAGGAACAGCAGAAACTAAGTAAATGTCATGTAATAACTACCGTGACTGTCAATCCTTTGACATCTTTTGATAGTATCGTTGCCAATGTGATAGCTTTCTGCTGAGTTGACGGATCCAGTTCATACATCATACGAGCACCTGAAATTTTATTTAAACAGTAAATAATTTTTTTTATTTCAAACAAACAAAAAACAAACATTTAGTACTTTGGTACACATGCTGATATAGAAGTTAAATTATAAGCTTTAATATTACAAATTAAACAAAAATCTTCCAATTTGGTTTGCCTTGCCTATTACAAAGGCTGAAAACCATCTGTGATTTATGACTCAGAAACATTCTATTCCATGATAACTTTTTGTTACAAAGCAGAATCATGGAAATGTACATAATCATATAACTGTTTAAAACCATTACCTGAAAATGACTGGTTATACATAATTTTGACAGGCCTGAAACTGTTAACTATCAAACAGTACAACCAAGCACATGTGCAGGGGTGAGGGTGATTTTGAATGCTTATAGACCTAACGTAAATTGATCTAAGGCAAAACACATTGCACTTACCTGCTAACAGATGTTCTAATGAGTTGGAGTTATTTGCTATAAATTCTTCATTAATGGTTTTGGCATCCTTGCCTTTGTACAACTTCTCTACCTCACATGATATCACAGACTTTATGGGTTCACAGAGTTCTTTTTGCCTGGTGGTCACTGCCAAAAATCAAACCAATAACATTATAAGACAACTATGCAGTTTGAAAATACATTAAATCACAAACAATTTAAAATTCATCAATCAATGTGTGTTTAAACAAATTATAACTTTACAATGATCATTTCCTGTGATGTTTAACAAAAACTGTGTTAGTAGAATTCACAAAACAGATTGGCTTGTTTCAGAATATATCTAAAATATACTGACAGAGAAATGGGTTTGAATCGGTAACAATGAATAGTATAGTAGTGTATGACCTAACATAATTTACTGTAATGGGACAGATCATATATCACTTATGATATTTGACCATTATGATGATAATTGTTAGTCAGAAATTGTCAATTTCCATGGATGGTTTGTTACTTGTAGTCAATTACATTTTGTCAACATTACAATGCAATCTCTTGTTCTTAAATTTATTTGTTCATGATTATATATTTCATAAATATTTGCATCCATAACTAAGTACAAGATATTGAGATAAATGTTAACATACTCACCATGATCTAAAAATCGCATCCTACATATGTGAAACTGTGGATCTGTTGAATCAGCTTGGAAGCCCCGTTTTATTGACTGAAGCATCAGTAATAATTTACCTACAGAACAAAATGCACATAAAACTTGAATAGAAGAATGTGAAAACCCTCTGGATAAATATACAGTAATTCAATGATAGCAAATGCCACCTATCAATACAGAACAATACACAATTTTATGATTATAATTGTGAGTCAGCAAATGTCAATGTTTAATCATGACAAATTAGAACAAGTTTGCGAATCTAGAAAATTTCTTATCCATTCAGGTGCACAATACCTAGACAGTATTTCAAGAGTTCTTAAAAAACCAACAACGCACTTTTAACACATTGATAAGTGAATTCAAAAGCAGATAGCAATAGAACTTTCAAGTTAAACACATCACTTCAACATTTTAAATAAATCTCAGTAATCTTACCCTTTCTAGAATACAGTTCATAAGCAAAAACATGAGTGTCTATTCGATTTGGACATAACATTTGTAGTGGTTTCAAAAATCTAAGAGCCTGTTCCAAAGGATCTGAGACCTGCAAGGAAAAGAATGTACATACAGGCACATGAACAGTATTCATGCAAAGAAACAGAGATCATTAGGTCATCACCTCAGATCTCAACATTTCACCATTTATGAGCAAAGAAAAGGACTGTTCTACAACACCCCAGCACACTGTTTAATCAGCAGCTATTAGATGTCAGATATGCAGTGTTTTATTACTCAGTCTTCTTTTTTTAAATCATGAGTACATCTTGCAATGTTTATCAGTTTATTGTTATTATTTAACTCTGGCAATAATCATTCAAATAAAATAATAATATAATTTTATTTTTATTACCCGTGCCAACTTGTCTGGTACTAGTTCCTCCTCTTTAGGTCCATCCAAATCACCATCTGTTGCCTTTTTGTTGGCAGACTCCCGCTTTTCAAGTTCAGCTCGCTGTTTTTCCTTTTCAAGTTCGGCCAACTTTGCTGCCTTTTTTTGTTTCCTTCTCAATTTTTTCAGTTCGCTAGGTGTTAAATTTTCTGGAAATCACAATAAAAATTAAACATTTCACAAAGATAATCGCACATTTGTTACAATTTTAGAATACATTCTGATTTCACCATCACTAAGAACAAAATGCTTTTGAATTATTTGACATTTTATCAGAACTAATGTTTTAAAATAGAAGCTATAATATACAATACTTCAATACTTTTAAATTATTTCACTTTTTACCTGAACTACTGTGCTCCTTACCTGTATCTAGACTATTTTCTTGTTCGTTTTCCTTTAAAGGATGATCATGTAAATGCAAATAAATCTGAAAATATAACAGTAAATTATAGTAAAAGGATTTGTTTACGAATTTACCTTTTGTAGAAATATTCTGACAGCCTCAGTTACCAACAATGAGCAAATGTCATTTAGGGTTTTTTAAATCCACAATAACCTACATCTAAAATGAAATCACAGAATGTTTTATCTCTTAATTACCAAAATAAACCATATCAGTAGAAGATGAATTTAATTGAACAGCTGGAGAAAAACATATTGAATAACAATTAAAATTGGTATGCAAACACCCGCCTAAAAATCTTAATTAAAAAAAAAAAATGTTATGCAAATACTGTGCAACTAAGATCAGGAGGGAAAGCAGGAGAGTACACTCAGTCCCCGAAATTCAGATAAATTTACCAATATACCTAATTGGTGTATCTACATCCTTTAGCTACAGAACTGAAATGGCAATTTGAAGAAAATTAACATTCTGCCCAACATACTTTTATTTTTTTACTTTGACAGTAGTTCATTGCTGCCACAAACCAATAGCAGAGCAGCTTTTACCACTGCATTGATGACAACTGCTGCAAATTTCAAGGGCAACCCTTGCATGTAATATATTTTGTATACAAGCAGGGCTTCTAGAATTTTTTTAAAATCCACTAGCCATGGGATCAGTGATTTTCAAAATTCACTAGCCCGACTTAGAAATTCACTAGCCCTACCTCCTAA
>JAULBS010157601.1:0-11779 GCA_032355785.1 Symmetromphalus regularis | reverse complement strand
GATTTTTGTGTCGGACAAAATGACCGCTAATATTAAATTTGTGACTGTCAAAACTTGACAAATGACAATTTTGTACCGGACAATGTCCGTGACCGAGCACTTATTTCCAGGCTTGTGTACATATATTATTACTGGTCTTTCTTGATAAAGCATTCAGGGCCCTCAGTAGTTTGAGAAGTTGCAGAGTACAACAGTGATAGTAGCAGGGTACAGACATTGCAAGCACCTTTGCTCACAAAGTTGAGTGAGGAAGCTCGGACAGGGATAGGGGTCTCGGTAAAATTTGAATGTGAATATTTCATTATAAATATAACAACATATTTGGACTGCTTTGTGTACAGTGAAATGCTGTGTGCCACACAAAATTCAAGCAACAGCTATTCAAGACAACCATTTGGCTACATAATTTGGTTGTAAAAAGACTACTATGACCAAATTATATGTATTTACTATTAAAAATACTTAGTGTTACTGTTAGTAGTACCTAATAAGGAAAACAATTCTCAAAATCTTGTAATTGTGTTTATTGCAATGTAAATGTCACAACAGGCCTGATATTACAATGTTCCTATTGTAGGCTCTTTGATGAAACCCAAAACTATTTGTATTTTATTATTTATGACAATGATTTTCAGAACTTTCCAATTAAATTTTTAGTTTGGTCTGTTGTGAAAAGTTAAGTCCATAAAACAATGAACAAAAAAAGTCTGGCCTAACATAGAAAAAAATAATTAATATTCAACAGAAAGACTGTAAACTCAACATGTAATATCAATCATCTATAGTTTCTTTCAAATCTGAATGACAAAAGATGTTCCACATATATTGTGCTAACACCAACATTTGCCTTAGTTCCAGATGCAATATACACAAATCATCATGTATCTTCAGAATTTGGACTGGGAAAAAATGGCTTGAAAGAAATACTACTTCACTTGAATCTATACTTTATTATTATAAGTATTTGTACTTTAATTCCAAAACAACAGCTCTACAACTCGGTTAAATCTCACGTACATACGTGCCTGTACTGTATTTAGTTAATGTATGAATTATAATTTGAAGATACAGCAGAACGAATGTACTCATTTCAGATATGAAATTTGTGCCACTGCCTAATAGTGTAAGTCAACCACTAAGACACTTACTGTGGGCTCAGTCGTCTAGCTGTCAAACAGACTGCTAAAATATCACTGAAGTAGTCAGAGTCACAATCATAATCAAACTCCAATGCTACAATTGCCTTATAAGAAGACAACAATTTCTCATCTGATTCTGCCTCCTGTTCTAACATGCTTGTGGAGGAGGCTACAGCAGGATTGACTTTATTGATGGAAATGTGCAACAGGCTATCAAGCATGTCCATTTTGATGGAGCTCCGTAATCTGGTCTTAGCACACTTGACTGCACTGGTACCCCTTTCTGGTCAAGCATTGCTTATTGGTGTAGACATGGCAACTTCGGCAATATAAATTAACAGTTAACATTGTATAGAAAATGCAAGTGTTTCAAACACCAGAGGATTGGAGTTCTTGTGGCGCTTGACGATTCATGCATCTCTGATTTCCACGAGACCATCTCAGGGTTTCACGTTTAAGGTGCGCCCCACCACGCCCATAGATTTCGACCAAGGCGTGTGAATAATTGCACTCCAAAAATACCATAGAGTTCAGTAATTCTCGGTTTTTGCAAAAATATCCTAATATAATTAGAATCCATCACAAAAAATAAATCGACCCAAAATATGTAATAAATCTTCAACTCGCATTATTGTCGGAGAATTAGAGCAAACATTTTTTTAAAAACATCTGGTTTTCTCCATTTCACTGATGGTCGTCTCTACGGTAAAATTAATATGGCGTAACATAGATATCAGTGTAGTCAGGTATCGACTATTTTTGTTTCCAAAATGCAGATGGAGAATCCATTTAATTAATAAACTGTGCTATTTGGAGACAAGTAATTATATTTTCAGAGAAAATAGGAAATTCCATTTCAGATAGGTTTTTCCACGATTCCGTTATCACGGAAATCAGTGCTTCTAGTATATACCAAATATGAATACTGTACATGCCACCACTACCTCCTCGACGATCATGACATGAACAACCACTCTCACAGAAATTATTATTTAGAACTGATACACATTGCTAATTATTGACTCTGGCCAAATGTATCAATGATTCTGAATCAACTGATTCATTCAGTTGATTTTAAGAAAAAAGCTCCCCATCACTTCTGTAGGGGTGTGATTATGGAGAGTGAAAAAGCTCCCCTGAACCTTACTTGGGGAGTGATTTATAGCTCTCCTCTACTTTTCAAGTGCGAAACCCTGCCATCTGGTATTTGAAAAACTTCCACTCGCCCAGAAGCTGCTCTTGCTTTTTTAAAGGCACTGATTATCCGCGATAACGGAAAAGCTGATGGAATCACAGAAAAACCTATCTGAAACAAAATTCCTGATTTTCTCAGAAAACATTATTGCTCGTCTCCAAATAGCTCAGTTTATTAATTAAACAGATTTTCCAGCGTCAGTTTGACAACAAAAAATTATCGATACTTGACTACACTGATATCTGTACGTGTTACGCCAAATTAGTAGGTTTTTTCGTTTCTTTTGGGTTTTTTTTGTCAAATTCTCCGGTAGTTAAAGATTTATGACATATTTGTGGTCAATTTATTTATAATAATTTAAAATGATGAAAATTAGTTTTCACGTTTGGTAAATAAATGATACAATTAAAGTCATTTTATATGTGATCCATTCTAATTATATTCATAGATTTTCGCAAAAAAACTAGAATGACTAAACCATTTAAGCAAGTTTTAATTCAATTTTTTATTTTTTTTGGATTAAAATTATGTTTTTTGTTGTTTTAAGGTTGTTTTAAGGAAAATATTTCAATGGACACAAAAAATGAAATTTTATAATTTACTGAAATGGAAAAACGAACCTGGAATTTCATAAATTCTGAAACCAAACACCTTCATCTCTGCCGCTGACATCTGGCCATTTGTTCAGCCAACTTAGCAGGTTGTTCGTCTATGTCAGTGAATGTCGCTTCCTAGCAGCCATGTTGACAGTTACGTGTAATGACGAACCAACCATATTACTTGAAACAAATAGTACCGCTAAGAACCAATCAGAATGCACCTAAGAATTCAAGACACAAACACAAGATGGCTGAGCCCATGGATGAAAATGTCGACAAGTAACTACATGAAATAATCGTGTTTTCAGACAAATAAACAACTATTTTCGCACTTTGTTTGAATCCTTTTTGCGGGAGAAAATATAAAGAAGAAAAAACTTAATTTTTACAAAAAAAACTAAAAGTATGCAGCTTCAAAAGCTGTCACAGGCGACAGATTACCGCCGGTGACTGGGTACTTTTGAGGGCACTGAGCATTATACTAACTAGTGGATTTTTAAAAATAATATCTTAGTATAGCAAACACATTTTCAGTTTTGTTCTTGTTAAATTGGTCTGGTATTGTATTATTCACATATAGTTAACATATTATTTTATCTTATGATAATTGTTAATTAGATTTAAAAACAACTGATAAATTGTTTGTGTTGTACATGTAATAGTGTATAGTATTTTAAATTACACCAACATGTTTATATGTGTCTCATTTTGTACATGTAAATTTGTTTAATTTCAGGGGTAAATACCACAAGTTAAAATATGGAACTGATCTGAATCAGGATGATCTAAAGCCACCATGCTTTGACAAAAAGACTGATGGTAAGATACCTATTATTATAAATGTTGGTATTATTCATTTCCACTTAATTGCATTCTTGATGATAGCATATTCCTGTTATTTGCTGTTCAGAATTATTTGAATATAAATATGAACATTTTCTTTAAATTGAATAAATTTTAATGACAAACAAGAGGAAGAACACCTAGACTTATTACTGTATGTACCTTTGTACATGCCAGTAGACAAAATCGATTGAGGTGTTTAAAAGCTTTTGATTATAATCGAGTGCTGCTCTTCATTATTCCACAGAAGATTCCTATTGATTTGGCTGCATATACATACCTGAGAACCAGTCAACTGAATTTTTTTCAAATGTTACTTTTTGGTCATTTAAAAATCATTAAATGTTGAACATTCCGATATGATACTATGTGTCACGGTACACTTTTGTCTTATCTGATGTTGTTTTCACTCACCTTGGGCAACTGTAAAATGTAAACTCACTTTAAAAATTGCTCATAATATCGATTGAAGGTTTTTAATTTTTCAGCACACATTTCATAATAATTGGTATTTTAATTTTTTTGTAGAAGATTTAATTGATGGAGAAGCTCTTCTCTCTTCTGGACCAAATAGTACAGCTTCTTGGCGACAAGGAAGACAACTTTTAAGACAGTAAGTTATTAAAGTTCTCAACTCTTCAGTGGGGAAGAAATTTTTAGAAGTACAGTTTTATTCCAACATATCATTTAATCAGTATGTTGGAATGGGACATACTTCAGTAATAGAGCATTTGTTTGAGGTGTGATATTCATCAGATCAGTCACCTTTACCAGCCCATTATTTTCTTTTCTTTATGGGAACTTTCTTATAGTAACTTATAATGTTAAATAGAATTAAGTTTTTATTAATCTGTATCATTATTTTATAATTTATATTCTTTTCCTAATTGAATTGATATATACAAAGTGTGTACTATTTATTTCAGATACCTGCAGGAGATAGGCTACACAGACACCATCATTGATGTTAGATCTGCACGAGTTCGCTCTCTGCTTGGTTTGCAGCCTCATGCTGTAGATGGCAATGGTGATGGTTCTCAGCAAGCACTCGTCAATGGAGAACAGCAACCAGGCAAAGCTGGCATTGCTAAACGGTAAAATAGTTTCATAAAAATATTTTTTGGGAAGAAAAACATGGACAATATGATTATAAAATGTGTCTGAATAGTTGTTAGGCTGAGTTCAAGAGTCCAGTATTCATTAAAATAACATATATGATTACATTTACAGCAAACAAGCTTAATGGTTATGTCAACTCTAAATTCTGTAGCTTGCAATGGGTCTTTAAAAATTGAGCATTGCATGTAGCATTTTAATAGCCACCATGTATGTTTGCTGGGGACTCATTAAATAAATAAATAAAATAAGATTCTTTCAGTTAGCATTTTAATTCTGGTTGTAACACAAACTCTGGTTTTCATTTATTTCTTCTAAAATGTTAAATAATTTTTTAATCAAACGATGTAATGTTATTGTTTTCTAAAGTATTAAATTGGCTGCTCTCTTTATGTTCAGTTGAAATTATATTAATTATATAATGTAAAATATAGAGATTGTAATTTGTCTTTTTTTAGAAAAATGCTTTACTAAATCAATATTGAATTGCTGAAAATATTTTATACCCTCAGCTCTGGTGGTAAGAAAATTGCAGGAGCTGCAAATCTAGAGGGTGCTTTGATGGACACGGAGACAGCAGTTTTAACGACTTTCGACTTTCTAGCCACTGAAGCTGTAGTTGACGATGATGAAAATTTAAGGTAGTGTAGTCAAAATAGCAAATTTTCAGGATCTTCAAACATCATACATTAAAATCAGATGAGACCAAACATTCTTTGTTGTAGAATGTCTGTGCAATAGAATGCTTTATAATGTTTCAGCAAATCCATTCATTACATAGGTAGATTCATGAGATGGTTGGAGCCACCAATTTTAATATTTTCTCCTTTATAATTTGGTCATAACTAACATTGAACTCTTCCACTACTAAAAATCTATAATATATTTTGAACTTCTCACCTAATCAGATTGTTTTATCTGAAAAGAAAAAAAATATCGCTTAAGCTGGTTCTCAAATGATTGATTAAAACAATAATGAGTCAGTGTGCTGCATTTAAAGTTATTTCAAAAACCAGATCACTGGTTTCTTGCAAAGAGATATGTTAATGCAAGTTTATAAAAGAAAAAAAACTCTGTCATGTCACCTTTTTGTTGAAAATCTTTCCCTTAAAATACTGAAAGAAGTTGGGACTATTTAGAAATCTGATAGTTATTTATAAATGACATTTATACATAAGGAATAAGAACTTGCAAGGAGATTGCAGGCCTGCACAAATTAAAATCTGCATAACCAAAACAATTTGCATAACCTATTTTGATTTGCATAACTGGTTAAAAAAATGGAAAAACAACTTTAAAATTAGTTTTAATAAATGAAACGATTGTCACTTTGAAGTAAAAAGGAACTGTAATAAATATACATTTACAGTATTCACATCAAACTTACACTCAGTCATTTCTTGCTCAAAATTTTAATTGGGTAAATGAAAACTGAATTTGGAAAAACCTGGCACATGTGATATTTGATTGTTCTCCGTAATCAGCCGAATATTTCCGACTGACATTTATTAATGGAAGCATCACAATTTCTGATTGTCCGCATTTTGAAGGAATTACTTTTGGCTACATCTAAGAACCAATGAGAATACATTACACTTCCCAACATATGTATTCTAACTAGACTGGTATTTGTAATTTCTGTTATATGTAATTATAATTATACATGTCTGATATCGGTCAAGTCCCCCAATAGCTGATGTTTACTTTTGTGATGGGGGGGTCGTTAGATAAATAAGGTATCATTCAAGTTGTTTTTACTTAGAGAAAAGATGCTGTAGAAACTTTATTTAAGAAATTTTATGCGAACGGTAAATCGGTTATGTAAAATAAATTTGCATAACCGATATACACGAATGAAAAGTTTGTTCGTGCAATTTGTGGAGGCCTGGATTTTATATAATGAGATAACTTGAGATTAAAATTGAAATAAGAAATGTAGTTCTCTGTGATCATGTCATATATATAATTATATATATATATATATATATATGAAGAAGTATTTTATTTTCAGCGACGAAGACAGTAGTTCTGCTGATGATGAATCTGACGAAAGACTGGAAAGGAAAGGTATCAAAATAAAGGTATGATATTATTAGACAGAATAAACTAAAATAAAGGTAATATTTAACTCCTAGATGAGCCAACAAAGTGAAGTGAAACTAATTAGCAGAAGTACATACAAGTTTCAGAAGATCATGTTTATACCTGGGTAATGAAGAGTGAGAGTGATGAATTCTAATGTATGTTGGTACGTTTAACAATGGTGTTTTTCAAACCTTTATAGAGAGTAATACATCATTCTTAATCCATACAAAATACAAGACTATTTTTATCAATTCCAGAATTCCCAGCTCTATACACACATTTTGTTCATAATTGTGGATGAACATAAATAATTATATTTCAGCTGGTTGGTAATGAGAGTATGGCAGGAATTGAGGATGTTTTGGCTGATCCGGAGACTGAGGAGGCACTAGCTGAATTTGACTTTCTGGTGTCAGAGAGTGGAGAAGGAGCAGGCGAGGCTCGGAGTCCCAGGGACGGGTCTGAATGGGGTAAGATGTCCTTGATGTAACAGTATTGTCTTTCACTGGTTAATTCTGGTTTTTGTTGTTTGTAAAATGTTTTCATACAAACACAACGATGGTGTTTCTGTTCTCAGTTGATTTTTAAAAATGGAATTGTTAATGAGTTGATATTAAATTATAAAATTGTCAATCACATTCTGCTTAGGGCATCATGGCATTTTGTAACTGCATGCATGTTAGACCAGATGGCGGAATTTGCTTTTTTTTAAATTAATGATTTTATGAAAATTAATTTATCTATCTTTGTCGTGAAAAAGAATTGTTATTTCTGCATGCTGAGGAATATGTTCATTATTTCAAGATTTTGGTTTGATAAATCATGTAAAATCATGTCAATAATTTAACTGAATTAATTACTTAACTTTGTTACAGTAACACCATCTCAAATCACTTTTTTATGTTTTTTATTTTCTCAGAAATGCTTTCACATTTTTTGTATGATGTGTAGCTTTGTGTTTCTTAGTTTTCTTTCCTTCTTTCTCTATTGGTACTAACAAAACACTGACTCTTTCTGGGACGATAACAATATCACTGTCAAGTCTTGCCTGCTTGAAAAAACCACGCAAACGTAAAATTAACAAATCTTGCTAAATATGGGTTAAACTTATGGCTGTCTGTATTACACAGAGAAGAAGGATGTTTCACCTAACGAGGAATGGGTCGTAGATCAGCAACAATTATCTAAGCTTAAAGAACAGTACAAAAAGGAAAGGAAAGGAAAGAAAAATAGTAAGTCAGAGTCTTATATATTTTTGTCTTCATTTGGCATGCTTCAGTATTTGCCAGGTGTAGAAGTGTCATGCATTATCGTCAATGTGCAGCTTTCAGATTTAGTTTGCATTTTGTACCAAAATTGACTTGAAGAGCAATAATTAATATCAGTAAATGCAGCTTCAACTCATGAAAACCAGTGATAGATGTCACTAAACTCAATAGTAAATGATAAAACTAATGCTGATAATTATAACAAGGCTAAATATAGCATATGGTTGAGTTAGATAAATCACTATTTTTTTCCCAATAAACATTTCTTTATTATTGTGAGCATCTTGTTCAGTATGCATGTAGAAAATAAGTCAGTTAAGAAATGGATTTCATAAAACTGTGTTTTGTGGTTTTTAATCATTGTCAAATGTAAATAAATTGGTGAGAGATTGTATAAATAGCATGATTATCTATGTGAAAGGTCTGACCTCATTTAAAGTAACAGCAAACATACAATGCATGATTTTCTGGTGTACGTCATGTGATCAAGTCCCACTACAGTTAAAACAAATTCCATCATATCAGATGTTAGCCCCAGTAAATTTCTGAAATAATTTGCTAATTTGGATCTAACAATTTAAGATACGGTTATCACCATTGAGATTTCCTTGTTGGAGCATTTTTCAATTATATATGTAAATATATTATTAAATAATAAATTCTAAACAAAACCATACCATCATTATTCTTTCTACTTATATATCTCACTATAGTTTGAAATACCAACCTTAGTTTCTAGGTATAGTCATTGGAATTCATAATGATCTTATACAAATAGAACATTTTGAATATACCTTTCTAAAGAAATGATTCATTATTGAGAACAGTATATTAAGCTAATTTATTTTCATGATGTAATCACTGTTCTGGATAACATCTATTGATTAAATAAGTAATGCAAATCTTACAGTATCAGATGCCTTTTTAATTGCTATGGGTTGTTAAGTACAATGTGTTACTTGATGACAGGACCTAACCGATCAACATTGCGGGCCATGCTGGCAAACCTCGGCAGTGAGGAAGAGCTCTCCGCGCTACAAGCCGGGGTAGCAAGTTCTGACCAGTCATCTGGGAATAGCATGCCAGAACTAGATGAGATGGGTACGACTTGTTCCTGTCGCTGGTGTGGATGATGGGGACTTGTGTGTTAAACAAGCTCGAAGCATTGTCTATAAAATATTAATTGTTGACATTTAAATACCCAGGTTTTTGTTGGTATCCAATAGTTTTGGCCAGTCATCATGTTTGTTATGTACCATTTGAGAAAGTGTGGGCTTTAAAATGTTTTTTGTTTCTTTTATGCTGACAAATTTAATCAGTAGTATTTGCATCTTGTTTTGAAATTGTTCTTTTTTTGTTTCGTGTTTTTTTTGTTTTTTAAATAACATTGTTGACTTGTTGTAGTGCAGTTGCAAGCAAATAACACACAAAGCCCAACGATTCCTTATCGGCACGGGTTAACATCTTCATTTTGTTTGGTTTTTGTCACTGCTATGCATGTTTTTGTTTATTTGCACACTTTTATTTGTTTTGTTTGACTTGCTTGGTTTGTGCACATTTGAATTTGATTTTAATGTTTTATTTATACAGGTATGATTGACAATGTGAAGTAAGATGTATCTGTGGAAGAGCATTATTGAATAATGACCAGATAAGATTTAAAAATTGAAAACCTTTACCAAGTTTGGCAGGCGCGGATGCCAGATTTCTGAAAGGGGGGGTGGGGGGTCCACATATGATGAGTGAATAGGACTGGGGGAAAGTGGTTAATTTTAGCCTCCTACCACTGGGAAAATATATGTTAAAAAAAAAATCTAGAAAAGAGGAGTGGTCTGGAACCTCCTGGATCCGCTACTGTTTGATGACATAATGTTTTTAAATATTCTTTTATGTAGATGAAATATCAAATATAGTGACTGTTGCTGGTCATTGAAACATACTGCTTACAAATGTATTGATATTTTATATAAAGTACTATGTACGCACTCATCACATCCACTCCTTTTAACATTATGTAACCAGAGATGTATGCAATATATAAAAGATGCTGAAAATCAAATGCAATTAATAGATAAGATTTTGACATAAAGTATTTATTGTCCTTTATTATGTCATTCTCAACTGCCACTTACTTAAAAGTAGCTGTTATCTGACAGAGTAATTACCTATGAGTGACTTGCATTGTTTCTTAACGTTTGGGAAATTTACATGTAATACTTAATTCTGTTTAATTCTGTGACTGATAATTGATATACTTAATTGCACAGTAGTAACACTTAATGTACCTTTTCCCATGAGTGTGTGTGTAGTTCGGTAAGATTTGATCTTTTGGTAAGTGAAGTTATTGCTATTCAAAAAACTTAAGCTTGACTTTTGAAGTACTATTTCTTCTAAATGCAACACTGTTAGTTCAGCTTCCTTTGTCACTAAGAGCTCAAGTGCTCGAGATTCTGTAAAGTCACTTATTCTGCTTCAATCCTTCAAGGGTTACGGTTACTGTAAAGCCTACTTTCTATGGCCAATATTTGACAAAAATATTAGTGATGACCAGACCTTTTTAAGGGAGCAAGATGTAGCTCAAATGGTAGCGTGTCTGCCAGTGAAGCGGTCTGTCATCAGATCGATCCTTCTCAGTGGACCCATTTGCAGTTTGGGCTATTTTCCATTTCAACCAGTGGTCCACAACTGGTTCATCAAAGGCCGTGGTATCAGCTGTCCTGTCTGTAGGAATGTGCAAATAAAAGACCCCTTGCTGCTTATTGGAAAGAGTAGTCTATGTGGAAGAAGAGGTTTCTTCCAAATACCAATGTCAGAATGACCATATGATTGACGTCCAATAGTCGATGATCAGATAAAAATCAATGTGCTCTAGAGGTATCGTTAAATAAAACAAACTTTACTTTTTCTTATGACGACCATGTTTGACACCTAATAGCTGCTGAATAATCAATGTGCTGGGGTTTTATTAATCACTAAGCAGAGACAAACAATGATCTTGTCAAGAAAAAAAAATATATAATCGTAAGAAAATTCAAATCTGTGCATTATTCCAATATCATGATTAGGAACGGTAACAAGGAAACAATTTTATTTCCCATTCAATATATGTACGCAGCCCTCTTCGTTGCGACCGAATTGGTCGCATATGCGACTATTTTTTTTATTTGGCGACTGAAACACTGAATACGGTCACCCTCCTGGCGACAAAGCAAAAGTTAATGTAAACATTAGTGACCGCGTGACATTGTTGGTCGCTTCCGCTTTCACAAATGACCCAGATATCGCCAAAAACACTATCCAGATGTCAATTGGCTATACGCATGTTAGACGTAATTTTACCGGATATTAGAAGTGCCTAATTCGTCGGTGCTCTGACGAAAGGGCGAATAGGCAATTTTGCCAAATTACGTAATAGTGTTTTTAAAATCAATGATTTGCATTGTTGCCTAAAATTGGCTAATTCATTAACTAATTAAAGAAAACTACGGAACGTCTTTTACCCCGACACTAAACGTCCGAAATAATACGAAATAC
>JAULBS010157590.1:0-11780 GCA_032355785.1 Symmetromphalus regularis | reverse complement strand
ACTGATTTTTCTCAAAATTAATCCAGTTTTTTGGGGAAGTAACTCTTAAAAGAATTCAGTAGTCTAAAGGTTAATAAACTTGTTGACTTCCCCACTGATAGATATTGCTGATTGCCTATACACAGCTCTTGAATATCACAACCATTTTCCATTTTTCAAAACAGACGAGGTGGTAGCCAGAGCACCTGTATGTGACCTTGATGAAAATTAGCAAGTAACCGATGACTAATAAACCAATGTGTACCAGAAGAATTCCATGAAAATGCCTTTAGCAATTTTATTTATGTAATATGGCTGGCTTGTAAAAGTTGCTGTTATTTTAGCCATAGTAAAGCAACACGTTTTTTTCTGTGAGTATACATTCTCAATAACTACACAAACTTACATCATTATCTTTTAAAGACGTATCAGATTTCTCCAACCTAGAATCGGTGTCGAGAAAAGATGACAGTTTGTCTTCAAACGACATCCTACTCAAGTCCGCTCCACTGACCATAGAACTTTCACTAACAAGGTCTCTGTGCATCGCAGAACTGTAAAACAGAAGATATTAAATTATTTCTGTATTTTTTCTCAACTAGGGTAAATACAACTTCTAAATACCCATACCTTCATGATAACATCATATAAAAACTAACACTCATTTTGCAGCACAACATCTGGGCAGTCTTTAAATATTTAATTTTATAATAAATATTTATAAGTTTCATGATAAAATAAATATATTAGGTTACTACCTTTAGAAATTTATATTTATATTGAAACTGTAGTTTTTAAGACTTTACAGAATAGAGCCTACATTGTTTCCACATGTGATTAAATGCATATTCCCATGGAC
Source organism: Symmetromphalus regularis (assembly GCA_032355785.1). Taxonomy (NCBI): domain Eukaryota; kingdom Metazoa; phylum Mollusca; class Gastropoda; order Neomphalida; family Neomphalidae; genus Symmetromphalus; species Symmetromphalus regularis. The sequence goes on along the minus strand of JAULBS010157590.1, from coordinate 10,942 downwards.
CCGTGACATAATTAATTAAAGAATTAATTTTAAATATAAACATTTGAAATACTTCATTCAACTACTTACATAACCACCACATCTTGCTTATTATCAATATTTAAAAAATAATATAATGAATTATGCTCGTGGACAAATAAATCAAAAAACTTTTTTTCCATTGAAGGTTTGACGTATATATTTTGAAATTTATAAATATGAAATAAATTGATCGACTCAATATGGAATTCCCTATACCATGATTCAATTAAAATATCTTGCATGATATGAAAACGAGATCTAGTATACCAAATGCATGTAAGTTTAATTTGTAATCAGTATTTAGAGCACAAGGCTCCTTAAATTCCGTGGGACTGTGCCTTTAAGTTAGTAACTGGAATGAATGTACAAGAAGGGAAAAACTTTGATTTGTTTCTGCTGTAGACATAAATAGGCAAGGAAAACATATCAATCGCTGTAAACTTTGGCCAATACAAAATAATGTTCTTACTTGCCTTATCTATAACTCATAATGATGACATATCCTGCCTGAACTATGGGGTGTGCTAAAAGATATTCTGAAACATGATCATTTTTCATACTAAACATTTTGAAGCATGAAACTGTTTGCTTGGCAGCTCTTGAAAAAAACACAGATTTGATGTCTTAAAGTATTATTATTACCTGTTTTGATCCCCATAATTCTGAGATGATTGAATACTTTCTCTTGAACTGTCTAGATTCAGCTGCAGTAGAGTAACCTCCCTTTGTTGTCTCTCGTACAGCTAAAAATACATAACAGATGATGTTATTAAATCTTAGTGCCCATAATATAACTCCTCATACTCTAATAGCATTTAGAAATATTTCTTTTTTTTAGATATCTCTTGTTAATCTGACATAAGATTTATAACTATACAGGCACTGCGGAACAGGGGGGTTCTGGGGATATAGCCCCACCCCCCATATAATTCTGAATCTAGCATAACCTTGTATCCACTTTAGACTCAGCGCTTTGTGCCTAGATCTGTTTGCTCCCTCAATATTCACTTGCTTCCACCATGCCTGCTATACGTTTAGTACTGGAACTATGTGATAATTTTGACCCCATCACATTAACTTGATTAAGCAATAATTGATATGCAATCTCAGTATAATTTTGTGTCAACTGTCAACTTTTGTTATCTTATATTTTCCAATACATTTTTGAAAATGTCTCAGTATTAATTCATTATTTTACATTATGTCTTCACCATCCTACATAGCTGAATAAACTATTGCCAATCTCTTAAAATAATATGTTCAATCAGAATTCAACAGAAAACATAAAATAATTCTATATATAGCAATAAATCAGATGTCAAATTAACAATTGATATATAAAAAAAACATTTTATGGCTGATACTATAAGACAAAAGTAATAACTGAATATTTGCAGAATCCAAAACAAACATTGTCAAAATATATTTAAAATTATGTTATTAAGTATCACCTACAACCAATTTGGAAAGTAACAGTAAAAATATATACTCATTACAGACTTCACTTTATTGACATTGAATGTGTATGGTTTAAAAAACATCCACCAAATAATGTCTGAATTAGTTATATAAGAAGGAAACAATACATACTAAAAGGGGATAATTGGTGAAAAATATATTGTGACCCTTTTTTTTTTAAAGATTAGAAAATCATTCCTGCAAACATTTAAATAATACATTTGAGAGGGGAGATAACTCTGTGGGCACTTTTTCATGCAAAAAAAGTAGTTTGTTTTATTTAACGACGCCTCTAGAACACAATGATTTTCATCTTATCATCGGCTATTGGACATCATACATATGGTCATTCCGACATATCTCTTTAGAGGAAACCCGCTACCACCACATAGGCGACTCCTTCCGATAAGCAGCAAGGGATCTTTTATATGCAGACAGGACAGCACATATCACAGCCTTCGATAAACCAGTTGTAAACCACTGGTTGGAATGGAAACTTTTTTCACGTAAATGAAAGTTTATCTATTTAATGACATCACAGCAAAAAAAATGAAATCGTCTCTTTGAGGTCATAATGTGATAAATTGTTAGATGTCAAAATTTCTCCCAAATAAGTTAATTTAATACAAATTAACCTGCATTATGCAGCCACCTATATTATGAGACCATTTTGTTACTTTGTTTTGTGGCTGCTTAATACAGATTTAACAATGCTTACCTCTCTAACTGTCTTGAGTTCGTCACACAGTCTTTCTTGTTTGGCTTTCAGAGACTCCACCAGCTGGTCTTTGTATCTTTCTCTCTCACCTAGCAGAGAAAAAATTTAAACCTACAAAAACTAGCCTCTAAAAAGTGAAAATTTGTGTAACCCTACTAATTTTACTTTCAATAACTAATTTAGTTTTTTATGTAACCTAATGTCATGAGTTTATTGCACCAATGTAAACAAATTATTTACAGTAATAGCAGTAGTTAAGCCATCAGACTCACGGCTGGTAGGTACTGTGATCAAATCTCTGTCAAGGCATAGTATTTTTAATCTCAGTATCTGCTCCAACCCAGAGTGAGTGCTCTGCAAGGCTCAGTGGGTAGGTGTATATCACTTACACTGACCGGTCATCCATCAAAGGCTGTGGAATGTGCTATCCTGTCAGATAGTGCCTTCCCTGCTGCTTATCGATAAGAGTAGCCACATTAGTGTAGAGGCAGCGGGTTTCATGTCTTTAGGGTCCTAAGTTTGAATTATAAAACATTGTTTTTCTCAAACTGACCTCGCTTAAATGTATCCAGTTTTGTGGAAATGTTTTCCAGTTTTCAGAAGGCCAAAACATCTTTTAATTATCACAGCTAACAACACTAGATGCTACACCAAAAAAATTCCATTCTTTTCATTTGAATAATAAATATAAAATTCTATCATTATGTAGAATAAAACACTAGAATTTAGAAATAAATGTGATTAAAAAAGAAATACTGCACCCCCCAATATTTAACATTTGTTACACCCCTCCCAATTCAAAATATTTAACACAGCAGTTTTAAGAGATCTCACATGTTGCATCATGGGATTGCTGCACCAGGGACAAGTGCTGTTGAATCTCTGTAACCATGGCAGCTCTATGGTTGGCCTCCTCCTCTTTTCTCTTTACCTCATCTAGAGTGCAGACAAAAATACATATTTCACTTTATTTTAATGTAAACCAGGAAATGCTGGAGAGCATAAAATATTACCGAAATACCAATATTTCATGGTGTGAAATTTAACAGGCATCTAAAAACAAAAATCAAACACAGTCAAAAACTATTTACTATGTTATGTATAAGTATTATACACTAATGTCCTGAGAAGTGACACATCAAGAGACCAGTGTGTTTGAATGAAAACGAAGATGCCCCCCCCCTCCCACCCCAAAATGACTTTTAAACCTTTTAACTATGTACACAACATATAAAAGAATTTCACTTCATAAATTTTCTTGTATTACTTACAGTTCCTACGGTAACAAAAATGGCAACTAAAAAGCATCAAAATAGTTTTGCCGTCAAAAAAAATTAAAAATATATTCTTCAACATTTGTATAAATATTTGACCTTGTTTCATTTCCAAAAATGTTCCCTTTTTGGCCTGCTATCCGTTGACATAAATCTATTACTAAAAACAATATGTCATCTGACATGATGCAAAGTACAATAACAAAAACCAAAACAAGTTTTAATGAGTTAACTGCCTGCATTTGCCAGAGAAAGTCACACACGAGAAACTGATATCAAATCCAAGTAATACGGAGATATTACTGATTACAGATGAAATGGGAGTATTTAACACAGAAATAAATTTCTAGATATTTCCCATAATGCCTTACGCCAGAGCTTCTCCATGGTGTGTTGGGCATGCAAATACTTCTGTCTCCACTGGGTGGCGTACTTCACCGCGTCTGCTTCTCTGTGCAGACACAGCTGACATCTTGAACTGTGGTGGTGAGCTCGCAAAGAAAGCTCATCTACGATCTTACTGCCCTCACAGACATCCGTATCCTGTAACAGCACAAAACATTATACCCCAAGTTATGACATAATGCACATATGTTTCTGAGTTCTGCCTAGAGTACTAGAAACAATGTTAAAAATGGATGGGTTTGGTAGGATTTTGTTTACGGAAAAGAAAAAAGGGAAGATTCAGAAACAGCTGGAGGAAAGAAGAAAAGAGAAGTGGTTTCATCTGGAGGGAGTAAAAAAAAAAGTAAAGTTAGTTTTATTTAACGACGCCTCTAAAGCACATTGATTTTTAATCTTATCAGCAGCTATTGGATGTCAATCATATAGTCAATCTGACATATGTATTTAGAGGAAACCCACTGCCGCAACATTGTCTACTCTTTGCAATAAGCCGCAAGGGGTCTTTTATATGCACTGTCCCATAGACAGGACAGCACATACCACGGCCTTTGATAAACCCGTTGTGGACCACTAGTTGTAATGGAAAATATCCCAAGCTGCATATGAGTCCACTGAGAAGGATCGATCCGACGACCGACCGGTTCACAGGCAGACACTCACCTGGAGGGTAGTGAAGAGGGCTAACCAGAGATGAGTTAGGTGATGTGTTATTCATAGCCTATGCTCCTGGTGAGAAGATGAGCTGAGCAAGAAAATATTCTAAAAAGTGTTGCGTTCAGCAGTATTTTGTGAATTTTTTTTTTTTAACTTTGACTTTGTATTATAAGTGGTGGTTGGTAACATGATTTGCAGCAACAGAGCTGGTATGAACTTTAACATTGGACCTGACCAGTGCAGACCACTGTGGGCTTAACCCTGTTTCTGTCAGTAACTTGTCTTCTTGATTTAGTTGGACAAAAAGATATACAAGCCAATTTTTCTAAAAGATTGAAAAAAAAAAGTTGAATATTAAATTTTTAGGGGCAAAAACAGCATTAAAAAAAGAGAGCATTTTTAGCACTTTTCACATACCGGTTTTGTTACTATAGAAAACATAAGAAGTTATGAACTGAAATTGTATATTATGTACATTGTATATGTTTCAAAGTTAGTGTTATTGGTGGGGTTTTTTTCCATTTATTTTTCAGCTGATCCCTGTGATGGTTTCATACATCTCTTCTTGTGACATGAATTACACACCTTTTCTACAGAATAACATGTTGTACAAACCTTCTGATGAAGAGTGACCAGTTCCTGCTCCGTGGCTTCCAACTGACCCACCTTCTGAGCCTATGAGACAGAAAATAGACTAACCATACATACAGGATAATAGGGAAATAATACTACCATAGTTTAAACACAACCAATATCAAAGCTCACGATCCAGGAATTATAGGTGTTATGCAGAAATTTTGAAAAAGGGGATCCAAAATATTTTTAATACCAAAGGTGATCCTAAGTTAGGTATAACCAGTTTATAAAGGGAAAAATAATAATGGCTACATGTAATTGCTCTAACACTATTAGTATTACAAATTAAAGTTATCATTCCTGGCAAAATATTCCAAAGAGAGCACAGATTTAATGAAAAAACTTACGTCTCTGACTGTATTTAGCTCTGAACACATTTGTTCTCGTTTGGCTTTTAGGGACTCCACCAAATGATCATTTGAGTTTTCACTGGCAGCTGAAATAAAAATATGTCCATCTGTTACAAAAGGGTATTATTAATTCCATATTAAATTCATAACTTTAATTTTTGTTGTGTTGTTTTTTCTGTAATGTTATATTTAAAAGTTGATTTAAATTTAACGATTTAGAATTCAATATGTACGAGCTTTGAAAAAAAATATTCACGTTGAAAGTGCCTTAATAATAAGTCTGCACCCTGCCCTCCTAACCAGAACACTGCACTATAAACCCCCTCACCCCCAAAAAAAAATTGTATTGCCTGTTTCAAGTATGCAAACCTCAGCTGTACAAACCATTATATAAAAAGATGAAAATGAGGTCTGCCCACAAATCCTGAAAGGTGCATGAAAACTGGCTAACATCACATAGGCTACTCTTTTCAATTAGCAGCAAGGGATCTTTTAAGTGTGGTTTCCAACAGACAGGACAGCACATATATCATAGCCTCAGTAAGTGTAGATGTTTTCATCTATGTAGTTTCGCTGCCATAGCAAATTCAGGAACTATAATTTTACACAAGGACTCACAGTGTGCATTATGGGATTGTTGCTCCAGTGATAACCTCTGCTGAATGTCTGTAACCATGGTAACATTCCGGTTCACTTCACTGTTCTTCTTAACGTCACCTAGAGTTTAAATCAAAATGCATTCGATCATTATTTTGACCAAATGTCTACTTTTTTTCCAGATTAATGTATGTAATAAAAATAAAATTTGTTACAACTTTGCAGGAAATCATAAGATTCATTCTATTTCCAGACATCAGCTGTATGCAGCATGCTTGGTTGTTTTAGAACCAATATTTAAAACATTAAATAGGTCTTTGGTACATAGTGTTTGACAAAATATGAAAATTCTTCAGATTAAGTTTTTCATTTTTTATTCTACTCTGTAAATATCTGACAGGCATATTTATAATAACTTCTCTATTGTCTCCAGTGTAAGTGTGTACTTCTGCTCCCCCATGTGTGACCCTCTATAGATAGGTACATTGATAACAATATCTTACACATCAACTTCTCTATTATCTCCTGGGCTTGTATGTACTTCTACTCCCCCTGTGTGACCCTCTATAGATAGGTACATTGATAACAATATCTTACACATCAACTTGCTAACAATATCTTACATGTCAACTTCACTATTATCTCCTGGGCTTGTGTGTACTTCTGCTCCCCCTGTGTGAATCCCTACAGACTGATAACAATATCTTGCAGGCACATTTATAACAATATCTTACATGTCAACTTCTCTATTATCTCCTGGGCTTGTGTGTACTTCTGCTTCCACCTCGTGGCTCGGCGCAGTGCGTCTGCTTCTCGATGCTGACATTCCTGACATCGTGTGTCCAGCTGCTTCACTCTTGATGTCAGATCATCCACGGTTTTACTCTTTTGACAAATATCCTTCTCCTGAAATAACGAAAACCTACGACTAAGCAGTGTCACAAATCACGAAACACAGTTTATCAAGGAACTTAAGTCAGAATTAGACTTACAATGAAAGTAAAATTTAAAAAAAAACGTAATTTCTATGAATTTAACTAAAGTTTCAACAAAAGCCTAAACCATATTTATCAATGGTCTTAAGACTTATAAATATGGTTGTATGTTTTTTGGTGGAACTTAATTCAAAATCGAAGAGACAAAGTTTTTTTTATTTGACTTATGTCTAATCCTGACTAAAGTTCCTTAATACATATGATTGTTATGCCACATAACAAATTTATTATGAATTAATATACTTATCCAAATAACTTACAATTTTATTTTGCTGAAAGTTTTTTTGTTTGCAATCATTTTAACTTTACTTAGAGACTCATAGTGAATGATAATACAGCAATTTGAGATGGAATTCATGAGTACCACCCCGAAAGCATGACAGAAAACTTTATTACTGCTCTCTTTCACTCCAGTAGCAGATCCAGAGGGGGGTCAAGACACCTCTCCCCTTATTTCATATTTAAAACAAATTTCAATTATATTTTCTGAGTGGAAGGATGTGAAAATTAACCATTTTCTCCCGGTCTTTTTCACCTATATGATTTGGATCCCCTCCTCTTCAGAAATCCTGCATCCGCACCTGTACTCTATCCTGCTTTCTCTTACTCCCTCCTGTACAACACGCGCTAATTATATAGACCATGTACTAGAGTAGAGTTACCTACCTTGAGCCGAAGCAGAGTGACCAATTCCTGTTCTCTGGCCTCCAGCTGCCCTACCTGTCCAGACACAGCCTTCAGGGAGTTGTTCAGACTCGTGTTCAAAGACTGTCACATAGAAAAATAAATATCATAACATTTTTCAAATAAGTTCAAAATTGGGAATGCAAACAAAAGACAATTAGGAATTAAAATTAATTTTAAAATAGCCTGATTAAAATGTGAGTCACCACAGGCTACTCTTTTTGATTAGCAGCAAGGGATCTTTTATATACACTTTCCCAGGCATCACATATAATGGCCTTTATTACATCAGTTATGGATCACCTGTAGACTGTTGAGCTGCTGTGACTGTTCCTGTTTCTCACTGCTGACCCGTGCCAACTCTTTCTCTGTCACGTCACTGCTGCTATTTCTTGTATCCTGCTTGCACTGAGAAACGTCCAGCAGCGACTGTGTACTCTTAAGATCTTCATTTCTCTGATTGAGTTTTTCTACGAAGATAACAGAACATGTAAGGCTGATTTTTTCTTCTTTTTTATATGATTAAGGATTTATAAAGCAAGTTTCCTAAAGTCAGAGGATGAAATGAAAATAAAATAGGTAATAAAACTAATACTATTCTCATATTTTCTTTACCTCCTACGATTGTCAAGTTACACTTCATCAAGTTTCAAACTTATTTATTAGTATGAGGTTAACTCAAACTTCACAGCTCAAAACACTAGAGAATAAAGTGGAGAAAGTTTACAGAATTTCATAGCTTCTATTGGCAACAGTGGTCTGTCTCCAGTATGGTAACCAAAGGGAGGCAACCAACTTTTCTTATGTAATTGTATGTTATTTTCTTTTTGTATTCTGTTTAGCTATTCTTGCAAATTAATTCTTCCAGTATCAGTATAACAATAAAAACACTTACACTATATAAAAGTCTATTTAATAGCTGTAGATAAGAATGCTATTTAATGTAAAATTAAACATTTTAATAACAAAAATCCCATATCTGAATAAACAAAATATCAAAACATGTAATGTACAAAACATTTTATAAATAAAGATGTGCATAGACTCATAAGATCTTTCACTCTCCCAAACAACTTACCTTTCAAAAAACGACACTTCTGCTCTAAGGTCAAAAGTCGCTGCCTGTCTCGTTCCCATGACAACAGCTGCTGCTGATGAGCAGCAACTGTTTCATTCAGTTCTCTATCTCGATCTTGAAGCTCAGTTACTAGCAGTTTGATCTCTTGTCGCTGTTTCTGTACAGTGTTTTGTAACGTAAATGAAACCGTGCTGTTTTCTGACTGCAATCAATAAACATTATGTATGTATTGAAAACTGGTAAAAATAAATCAATTTAAGTCTACATATCAAATTTAAAATGAATCTCCAGTAATCTTTAAATATAAGCATTGTGTATTTTTAATGTCACAAAATTGTATTTGATGTCATACACATATATACACATACATACATATACAGGGGTTGAATTTCACCAAGGCATTGAAGCATTTTCTGTGCTGCCCTATCCCTTTGCTGCAATGCCCTCTCAATTTCACTTCTAACGAAGACAAATATTGCCGTGTTCTTCCGTTTGCCCCATAGGGAACTCACATTTGACATTGTGCCCCTGATCTGTCCTCAAAATTGGCTTGGTGCTCTCTTGATTCCTGGGAATCCAAGGAAATAATCACTGTGCCCCCCAAACTCCAAAGTCTGACCCCTGCATACACATATATTGCATTAATATCTTGTATGCACTAGTCAAGCCCAAATGTGTGTATACTCATTACTTAATATGTTAGGTTTAACTAGTACATACAAGATATATAAATTAGTGGAACAGGGGACATTAAAATGCTTTATAGCTTCACACATTTCCTCATGCCTAATTGACACTTGAACCTATGGCACCAAATCACTCACAATACTGAGACCCACCATGATAACCTCTCGGCCAATGAGACATTGTCAAAAAAGAATGTCCAACAAACGTTTTCATGCATGGAAATCCACAAACTATACAGTTCAAAGTCATGTTTTCTGATATGTTTCAACATGCAGAAATGGATAAATATAGCACTGGCAAGCATGGATATCTATATATTTAATCTTAAATCTTGTTTAGCATCTACAGGAAACGTCATAAGCCTACTAACAGCCTCTTAAATGGAAGGTAACAAATTAAATTAGTACCATGTTTAATCAACGAAACAAACAAAATGAAATAAGGGGTCATTTACAATTCTGAAAAGTTTCCCATTTGTGCAAAGTATACACTATTTCTGACAATTTAAAGAGTAAAATTAAGCAATTACTCTAGGATATGAATAGAAGGTTGAGGAGAGAGAACCAGTTGAATTGTTCACCAGTGTGCTGGGATGTTCTGGAGTCTGTGATGTCCTCGATAACAGAGGGGAGAGAGGATCAGCCGAGTTGTCGACCAGCGAGCCCAGACGTTCGGGGGTCTGCAGTGTCCTTGACAACAGAGGTGACCTAGCTCGGTTGACCTTCACTTGTCTGAGATCCACACATCTAGGTTCACTTTGTTCCGGTGAGCTAAGCACACGTCGAGGCTGGTAACCCTGCAGTAATAAACTGTATCATGTCAAAGCTCTTTCAGAAATTATCATACAGATGGAACTGTATAATTACATAATGTTCGAAGCCTTTGAAACTGAGACATATTTACAACAACACCTAATTGCCATCAGTAATTCATTTTGCTATGGAACTGCGATAGCAATTTCATGAAAATAAGCATACATGTAGTTTCATTTTTTGGGAATGGCATTACAATGTTTCCATAAACCAATTAAACGACATCTTTTAAGGCAACACTGCTGACTGTTATTATGAATTTCAAGAGATATTGAAGAGAGGTTATGGAATGCATTAAGATTAATTAAAAAACAAGTATCAAAAAATATATAAATATATACAGTGCCCTCAAAAGTACCTGGTCACCAGCGTAAATAGCCACCTGTAACAGCTTTTGCCACCGCCTACTTTTTGTTTTTGGTAAAAAAATATGTTCTTTTATGCATGCCAAAATCGCTGGCTACCATCACTGTTGTACCCTGCAACTTCTCAAACTACTGAGGGCCCAGTATATATATTGAAGGAAAAGCATCAGACATAACCCAAGTAGTATATATTTGACTGAGTAAGATA
>JAULBS010157579.1:0-11781 GCA_032355785.1 Symmetromphalus regularis | reverse complement strand
GTCCAATAGCCGATGATAAGATAAAAATCAATGTGCTCTAGAGGCGTCGTTAAATAAAACAAACTTAACTTTTATTTCATAATGTATTGTGAGTGGGACAACAACAACCACTCCTGTCATACTTGGGATATTTTGGGCGTCGAATACAGGCACTGGAACCTCCAGTACAGAATTTACATCAATTGGAGGTAGCTTTGTATTAGGAGTAGTTGTTGTTGAACCGCCAACAGTTCTGACGTCTGATTGGAGGGATGAGACGTAGGGTGAGGTGTGTCATCCAGTCACATAGCGGTTTCACTCGCTACTGATCAGTTTCAGAACAGGCTTTAAGGTAGAGACTTAAAATGACAGTTTCACACTGAAACATTCATGTCAACTCGTTTTTTAAAACCTGAGACCCCATACTTAATTGGGGTATTGGTTGGGGATGAAAACAGTACTTGCGATAAAATGTCACAATCGTTTTTAAATTCTAACCATATCTAACCAATATCGTGGTTCTTTATTGCCAGGTGGTTGTTCTCTAAATGGCATTTGTATAGTCGAGCTCCTTTTGTCAGTAATGTCATGCCATCTCTTTGTTCATTAGTCATTGCGAAATTTTTGGGGTCTGCTTAACTTTTTACTTTATGTATCGATACATTTATATGGATACATTGGACAAGTTTCTTTTTGTTCCAGACCAAATTGTTTTGACGTCGCAGAATCAGAAGTAATTACTTACTCGTCAAAGCAATGAGAAGCGGTAACAATCCACTGATCGTCAATGAGTGTTCCGCCACACATGTGGGCGTTATTGTATTGAAGGGATACCTGAAAATAGAACCAGTGTATTAGTGTTGGAATTCTGACTAGTCCAGAGACATACTGCTTATTGACTATTGGTTATTGATTGGCAGTATGTCCAGTGTCAGATATATCCCAGTAATAGAGCAAGATCCTGCAATTTGCTGGCAACAAATATGCTTCGGTTTCCGACCAAAATATTACAAGAAATATCTTAATATACAATAAAATTGTCAACTTATGCGTTTATTACATCTCATTTCACAGTAAAACCCACAATATTTACTGATTTTCGTCTACAAGCGCGGACACATTAAAAAACAAAACAAATGGCGGTCGAACAAATACGTAACAAATACGAAACTTCAGTTATCCCGCTAGCTTTACGGTCCTGTTAAATACTAGAAAGAAGAAGATGCGCTGTTTCACAAATAAAGAAGTACACTTACCTGCCATGGGTATGCTCCTTTTAAAGTCTGTGTTCCTCCGACAATTTTATGGTTTTTGTGTACGAGAGGTTTCCCGCAATTAGCTGGAAAAAAAATTATAATAATTACAACTGTTATGAAAATTTAGTAACTTCAAAAGGATTATTCCGGACCCTGAGAACCAAAGTGTTCTATCTCCCAAAAAAAAAAATTCGACACCTAGTCTTCAGCTAAAACCCGCTACCGCCACATAGACTACCTTTTTCCTGTTAGCAGCAAAGGGTGTTTTATATTCACTTTCCCACAAACAGGACGGCACATATCACATTTCGTACACCTGTTAAGATTCACTGGCTGGAACGAGAAATACCCTAAATGGGTTCCCTGAGGGGTATCGATCAGACAACATAAACCCTCAGGATGTATTAATGTTGACTACTGGATTGATATGGTTGTAAGTGTTATACTATAAGTGCACGGGCGAGTATACTTTAACGGTTTATTCAAAATAAGGGCAATGACTGATACTAGTGACATTTCGACAGTACCACATAGGAAGTTATATTTTATTATAGTATTTAATTCTGGGTGTGAGTGTTACAAATTATCATTAATTGGCAACAAAAAATGTATGTGAACATTATGAACTAATTATGAGACTATTGACTTATTTACAGAACATCTAAATTGTGGAATAATATAAGATTAATACTTGATAATGAAAGTTGATGAAGGAAAATTTGATGGTAAAACATTATATTACCGCACCCAGTTAGTGAGTGTTTTAGGATATAAATAAGGCTAGGGCTAATGAGATAGGAGAGGTGGGCTGAGAGAGACAGAGAGATGTGAGACGAAAGACTGTCTTGTCTGATGGGCCATTAGGGCCGGTATTTTCTACATGTTTTAGTAGTAATTCTGTCTCTGCCGCACCGTCTGCTATCACATAATATGTAACCACTACATTGTATATGATCACGAAGAATAAAACAAAATTTCTTTCTGTCGACGAGTGTGTCGTGTTATACAGTGCATATAAAAGACCCCTCGCTGCTTATCAGAGAGAGCAGTCTATGTGATGGCAGCAGGTTTCCTCTAAATAAATATGTCAGAAATGACCATATGATTGATGTCCAGTAACTGATAAGATAAAAATCAATGTGCTCTAGAGGCATTGTTAAATAAGAAAAACTTTACTTTTTGTATCTATTTTTAACTGGGCAGCTATTAATGAAAAAAAAAAACATTACATGATTGATTTTCAGATTTTAGCAAAATTGCGTGTTTTAATATATATATTTTACAATCCACTTACTTTAAAGTGCTAACATCATGACATGTGGGACCTCGTTGAAACCAGAATATCTAGAATTCCACGAAATTCTTTTTATAATTTTTGATTTTTGATTGCATTTTCACCGTATCCACTGGGGAAACCCTTCACATACATGTACATGTACAATATTACTGTAAAGCTAAAAAAGGAAGCTTTGACGTCATTACAAGGAATTCCCTGATGATATCACCAGAGATAATAAACTTTGACAGCCATTTTCTCTAAAGTAACAGTCAAGACTTTCCCATATTCAAAATGGCATAGCTCAATCAGTTTTTAATATTTTGGCATGATTTAAACACCATTTTAAAAATAAATTTATTTAAAATGTGGTTATTCCATAACTAATTTTTCATATTTTTCATATTTTTGGTCATTGTGACTGGCTTAGCCTGAATGGGTCACATCTGGGAAAAAATGGAATGAAAACAAAATTGTATTTTGGTTTATTTTTACATGTATTTAACTTTTCCCACCAACTACATTAAAACCAATGATATTTGCAATAAAGAAGAAAAAATTTAAAATGCTATCATAGGAATTTACTTCTTTTATTTAATTGTTTTTATTAAATACTATGTACACAAAAATCTATTTAATTATAAAAATATCTGTTCTAAGCCAAACAAGAATGCTTTCTGCAAATGATGTCAGAAAATGGAGTAGGTCTATCATTTTCTGCAAGTAAAAACAAAGTATTCAATCCAATGGGTTGGAAAATCTTGTTTCAAAAATCTATAATCCAAAAAATAACAATAATACTAATACAATAATAATAGAACAAAAATTAAAACAAAATGATTACTTGATGTTAGTCATTGTATTTAAAACAAAATGATTACTGGATGTTAGTCATTGTATTTAAAACAAAATGATTACTGGATGTTAGTCATTGTATTTAAAACAAAATGATTGCTGAATGTTAGTCATTGTATTTAAAACAAAATGATTACTGGATGTTAGTCACTGTATTTAAAACAAAATGATTACTGGATGTTATTCATTGTAATTAAAATGAAATGAATACTGGATGTTAGTCATTGTATTTAAAATGAAATGATTACTGGATGTTAGTCATTGTATTTATAATGAAATGATTACTGGATGTTAGTCATTGTATTTAAAATGAAATGATTACTGGATGTTCGTCATTGTATTTAAAATGAAATGATTACTGGATGTTAGTCATTGTATTCTGATGTTAGTCATTGTATTTAAAAATGAAATGATTACTGGATGTTAGTCATTGTATTCAAAAGAAATGATTACTGGATGTCAGTCATTGTATTCAAAATGAAATGATTACTGGATGTTAGTCATTGTATTCAAAACGAAATGATTACTGAATGTTAGTCACTGTATTCAAAACAAAATGATTACTAGATATTATTCATTGTATTTAAAAGGAAATGATTATTGGATGTTAGTCATTGTATTTAAAAGGAAATGGTAGGTTGGTTGTACTTATTTTTTGTGGCTCAAAAGGTACAATGTTTGCCTGTGAACCGACTGGTCGTCGGATCGATCTTTCTCAATGGACCCATTTGCAGTTTGGGCTACTTTCTGTTCCAACCAGTGATCCACAACTGGTTCATCAAAGGCTGTGGTATGTGCTGTCCTGTTTGTGGGATGGTGCATATAAAAGAAAGAATAGCCTAGGTGGCGGCAGTGGGTATTCTCTAAATACATATTTCAGAGTGACCATATGATTGACATTCAATAGCCAATGAAATAAAAAAATCAATGTGCTCTAGTTAAATAAAAACAAACTTTTTGTACTTATTTTATCTTTATATCCACTTAAGGGTTCAACTATGCTGTCCTGTGCATAACTCAACTTCCTGTGCTGTCTGTCCAGGATAGAGGTTAGTGTTAGTAGAACAAATAGGTGAGACAAAACATGATGCCACCAAACTCATGTGACTACTCTCATCTATAAACAGCTAGGGATCATTTATTTGCACTTTCCCACAGACAGGATAGCACATACCACAGCCTTTGATAAACCAGTTGTGGACCATTGATCAGTGGTAAGGAGCTGATACTGAGATTTAATATCCCATGCCCCGACTGAGATTCAATCCCACTACCTACCAGCCATGACTGATAGCTTAACCACTGTGCCACCAGTGGCGGTTCAGTAACAAGAATCCAAGGACTTGTTATAAGGATGGGAAATAATCATATAAAACATAGACTTGTGGATACAAAGAATAATATTAGGCTTAGACGTATTAATCAAGAAAGTCTATCATTAGTTTGTCTGTGACAAGACCAGGTAGACCAGAACAATTTGTTTTTTATCAATAGATTGGTCTTTTCACACAGAGACAGATTAGTGAAGACAAAATGTCTTCAATTATAATACAGGTTTTTCTGAAGTGTGTTTTCTCAGATAAGTTTCTCATTGATATCTATATTATATTCATTACTGTAAACAGGATACATTTGAATCCTCTTTCACAAGGTTTATACAAATGAAGAAAAGACAAAAACAGTAAAATTTGTTTTATTTAACGACTCCTCTGGAGCACATGGATTTTTATGTTATCATTGGCTATTGGATGTCATACATATGGTCATTCTGACATATGTCTTTAGAGGAAACCCACTGCCACCACATAGGCTACTCCTTCTAATAAGCAGCAAGGGATCTTTTACATGCACCGTCCCACAGACGGGACAGCATATACCACGGCCTTTGATAACCAGTTGTGGACCACTAGTTGGAATGGAAAATAACCCAAACTGCAAATGGGTCCACTGAAAAGGATCGATCCAACGACCGGCCGGTTCACAGGCAGACACTCTACCACTTGAGCTAGTTCCCGCTCTAGACTAAAACAGAGGTGCAATGAGGAGTTACAAAGTGGAACTCTCCAAAATAAAATTAATGTCTTGTATTTTGCTTGTTTTTTGGGGGGAGTCGGAAGGGTGTAGGATGAGTGTTATACAGCGTTTATTTTTCATTTCCTTTCTATTTTTTTATTTCTGAAAATCATCTGGTTGATCCAAAACAAAAACTTGTAATGTTTGATCTGATTTAAGGATAATAATTTTTTGTATTATATTTTTGTTGATAAAATGTCAATCTAATTCTGCACTCTACATAAGAGCATAAGAGATTTGTTAAGTGTAAAAGTCAATATCAGTTGATGAAAATCAGTACAATAGGATTAACTCTACATTGTGAATATGAAATATCCCTTCAGTCATTAAACAAATATTATCTGCACTTAATAGAAACCAGAAAGCCACTGTACAGGATCAATTTATTTGAATTCACAATACAATGTAAAAACAAAAATGTAACCATTATTTAAAATGAATCAGTTTATTTGAATTCACAATATAATGTAAAAAAAACCAAATATGTAACCATTATTTAAAATGAATCAGTTTATTTGAATTCACAATACAATGTAAAAAAAAAAAAATGCATCTATTAATTAAAATGAATCAGTTTATTTGAATTCACAATACAATGTAGAAAAACAAAAATGCAACTATTAATTAAAATGAATCAGTTTATTTGAATTCACAATACAATGTAAAAAAAAAAAATGCAACTATTAATTAAAATGAATCAGTTTATTTGAATTCACAATACAATGTAAAAAAAAAAAAATGCAACTATTAATTAAAATGAATCAGTTTATTTGAATTCACAATACAATGTAAAAAAAAAAAATGCTTCCATTATTGAACATAGTTCGGAACATGTTCAGGTCTGATAAGTAAATTTAAGCCTGCTGCTAGTCTAATTGAAAATCTGTGTAAACAAAATTGATTTGGTGTTGTACTATATAATTACAAGTTTGGTATGTCAACCAGTACATGTCAGCCCATATGGATTCAGTTTACAATGAACACAGTAAATTGTAATGTAACAATTCTCAAGACTTGCAAGAAGTTAACATTATGGTACCATTAATATATATGTTATATGGTTTATAGTGTTATGACTGACACCATTACAACCGGTAGTTCACAACTGGTTCACTAGCCATGGTATGTTGTCCTGTCTGTGGGACAGTGCATATGAAAGACCCCTTGCTGCTTACTGGAAAGAGTATCCTAGTTTTAAAGTCAAAATATTTGATCTAAATGAGATGCCTCTCAAACTGATTTTTCTCAAAAAATGTATCCAGTTTTTAAGGGAAGTAACTCTTAAAATAATTCAGTAGTCTAAAGGGTAACCACTGCACTATGGAGGACAGTCTAAATGTATAGATAAATACTGGACATAAATGATAAAAATATTGCCTGAAAACAAGGTATGTGCTTAATTTTCTGTTCAATAACACTTACTAATGTGGCAATCCATGCATGGAAGTTATCTCCCCATCTTATAGGCAATGTTGCCTTATAGCTAAATATATACGGTAAATATGTTGCTAATTTCAGTTTTGTGAGTCGGTTTACTCACAGTGTAAATATGTTGCTAATTTCAGTTCTGTGTGTCGGTTTACTCGCAGTGTAAATATGTTGATTATTTCAGTTCTGTGAGTCGGTTTACTCACAGTGTAAATATGTTGCTAATTTCAGTTCTGTGAGTCAGTTTACTCAGTGTAAATATGTTGTTAATTTCAGTTGAGTCAGTTTACTGACAGTGTAAATATGTTGCTAATTTCAGTTCTGTGAGTCACTTTACTCACAGTGTAAATATGTTGCTAATTTCAGTTCTGTGAGTCACTTTATTCACAGTGTAAATATGTTGCTAATTTCAGTTCTGTGAGTCGGTTTACTCACAGTGTAAATATGTTGCTAATTTCAGTTCTGTGAGTCGGTTTACTCAGTGTAAATATGTTGCTAATTTCAGTTCTGTGAGTTGGTTTACTCACAGTGTAATTTTGCTTATGGGTCACTGCATCAGTTCTAAATGTCTTCAGAACATAAACAGAAATAAGTTTGTATATTGTATACCTTACAGATAGATCGATGGACATGCCATATTAAATTTCATTATGGGATCTAAAGTGGATTAATTGTTATTTATAAATATGCCTGTTCATTATTTTAAGTAGTAATCAAATTTAAATATTTTTGTATTTTTTATAGATGACCATACCATTATAAACTTCATTGTGGGATCATAAGATGGGTTAATAGTTATTTATAAATGTGTCTGTTTGAAGTAGTAATCAAGTTTAAATATGCATGAGCTGCCTACAAATCTGACAATCATTACCAGCTATTTTCATTTGCCTCTAAGAAATAATTTATCTCAAGACTGTGAACCTAATATAAAGAATATAATTATATTGTTACAAAATATCTTGGTCAGGTTAGGCCAAATCACAATTCCATTGCTCAGTATGCTAACCAATTTTCTATGAACTTATAGCCAGTGGTGTGGAAACCCACACGGTTACACACTGTGGCAAGATAATGGAAAAGAAAGAAACAAAATGCTTAACATAACCCCAGCACAAAGTTTAATCAGCAGTCATTATGTAAATATTAAATGTTAGGTAAAGGTCACATGGTCTACAATAGAAACCAGCAAAGATAACATAGGCTATATTTTTTTCAATGAAAAGCAAGGGTTCTTTTACATACATCCAGTCAAGCAGTCATTATATAAATGTTAAATATTAGGTAACTGTCACATGGTCTACAGTAGAAACCAGATATTGCAACATATGGTTTTCCATCTTCCTATTTTTCGGACAATCTGGGGGTCAAAGTTGTATGCTATAGCGAACGTCGCAAAATAGAGAACAAACGGTGGCATTGTACAACGCCACCTACACTAGTGTTAAGTTATTCCCCTTGACTACACTTGTTCAATGAAAATCAAGGGTCCTTTTACATATATTTATCCAGTCAAGATAGCATATAAAATCTCCAATATACTAGTTATGGTTCACTATAATTGGAGTGAGCCTCAGTGGTCCAGTGGTAGGACGTCAGACTCTCAAAACCCAATAGAGGCTGGCTCATACTTGACTATGTGGCAAAATAACCAAATATTCAACATCAAATAGCTGATGATTAATAAATAAATGTACTCTAGTGCTTTCATTAAACAAAATTTTAAAATGCCCCAAAAACTAACTGGTTGCAACCAAGGAAATTTCCATTCCAACCAGTGGACCACAACTGGTTCATCAAAGGCCATGGTATGTGCTGTCCTGTCTGTGGGATGATGCATATAAATTACCCCTTGTTGCTTATCAGAAAGAGTTGCCTATGTGGCAGCAGCAGGTTTCCTCTAAATAAATAATTAAGAATGACCATACGATTGACATCCAATAGCTGATGAAAAGATAACGAATATCAATGTGCTCTAGAGGCGTTGTTAAATAAAACAAACTTTTTGCTTTGGAACCAAGGAAAATTCAACTCAACTTTATAACATGAATATAAAAATCAAATCTTTAAAAAAATATTTCCTGATTTAGGATTGCCAGCATAGATCGGAACCATAGAAATTCAAGGTTCTAATTTAATAGGTTTTATGTACAAGATAAAACCATGTAATTCAAGCATCATAATATACAGTCAAGTCCACTTAATTGCATTTCTGATAATGGTATATTCCTATTATTTGCATTAATATCCAGCTGCACAACCATTTGTATGCAAATGTATATAAAGATTTTCTTTTAATTGCATATGCTTTCTTTGTAATTTCTGGTTAATTGCATAAGAAAATGTAGAAAACTTAATTTTATTATCTTCCAAAGTACAAAAAACCATGGCAGATCTCAACATTTTTATCTAGTAATCACAAAATGACCATAAAGTAAGTGTAACTATGCTATTTTAGCACTGTTACAGCATTCAGGTTACATGGCAAAGAATTCCCTACCTTACTGTATATTTCTAATTTTTGTAATTACTGTTTGATAAATGTACTTTGATTTTATATTAGATAATATAAGAATAGAAACATAATTTTAAATTGGCATTTCTGATAAAGGAATAATTTTTTAAACTGCATAAAATATTTGGGCAAAATGCCTATGCAATTAAGAGGATTCAGCTGTATTAAATTTAAAAACAATTTTTAGGAATTCCAAATTAATTAGTTTTAAAAATTATGGATTATATATTGATAATCTTGTCAATAAGAAAAAAAATCAAATTATTTAGTCAATCCTAGTAACTCATAGAGTTTGTCCTATAGCTATAGAAACATTTCTTGATTAGAATCTGTAAGATAATTTTATACTGCTCATACCACAACAAATCAGTCTGCAGTTAATCATATTATCTTATTAACCATGCTCCCAGTTTGTAGTTGTCAAACAAAATCACCATTTGGGAAGATTTATCTCAAAGATTTTATATCCTCAGATCAGTGGGTAAAAATAAAATAAAAAATTCTGCAATCACTTTTTAAATATTGTTAAACAATTACACTTAGCTTAACCATTGGTTGACAGATAAATTGTATAATATAGATTTTAAATCAATTTTAAATTAAAATTTTGTGTTTCCAAAGATCTGGTTCACATGTTTTTAATTTCAGCAATGGTATATCAAAGTGGTTAATAAATCAATGTGCACCTATGGTGTTATAAAATAAAAAAATAAATAAAAATGCATTTAAACAAAAATAGTATATGATGTCATGTCTGTTCAAAAGATGAACAGTATTAGTGACTTTCTATAAATGTACTATTTTAACAAATGGGCCTCGATGGTCCAGCTGTAGAATGTCAGACTCCCAAGCTGATGACAGTGGTTCAAAACCCATTGGAGGCTGGCTCACACTTATCACACGTATCAAAATAACAGAATGCTTGACATCCAATAGCTGATGATAAATAAGTCAATGTGCTCTAGTGGTGTTGTTAAAAAAATAAAATAAAATACATTTCTAACAATAGTAACAATGTCAGCATTGAGTTTAAACCCTTTCCCCTCCATTGAATTCCCAACATAAACACATCGATAAAACATTCCCAACATAAACACATTGATAAATGCAAGCTCACATATTCAGGAATTGCAATGGCGCGTAAATTGTGTGTATTGATGCATTTATTGGTGTTCATGAGTCGTAAAACTAAATGCTGCGCATCAGAACTGATTTACACATTTTTCCTAAAAATACTTTCTTTTTTTTAATAAAAGTAGATAAAGTATAATCAAAGTGTAAGATTTACATAACTTCTGACTCTTAACTTCATGCCTGCCAACATCAAATAATCCATTCAGAAATGACAAACAACAACACTGAACCGATTCCTTTAATCACTACATTGAAACACATGGTCATCTGCTGGGCTCAGTTGTTCATGGTTAAGCTAAGGTTAGTTGAATATTTCAAAACCAAATTATAAATCATTGCAAATAGTAACTGAAGAGATATGTTGAAACCAGGGCCCAGTTGTTTAAAGCAAGGTTAAGCTAACCATGGGTTAGTTGAATATTTCAAAACCAAATTTTAAATCATTGCAAATAGTAACTGAAGAGACATTTTGAAACCAGGGCCCAGTTGTTCAAAACAAGGCTAAGCAAACCATGGGTTAGTTGAATATTTCAAAACCAAATTATAAATCATTTCAAATAGCAATAGAAAAAATATGTTGAAACTTAGTTTATAGCCTAAGGCATCTTAAATAATCAAAGTAAAGTTTGTTTTATTTAACAACGCCTCTAGAGCCCATAATTAATCAAATAAGAAGTATATTTGAACTTTCTATGAAGATATTTTAAAGATAAATATTTATCTACCCCATGGTTAGCTCAACGATGCTCTGAACAACTGGGTCCTGATGTTCTAATAATAGCTATTTTTAGACTAGACCAATACAATTTTTTTTTTGCCTTTTGGGATTGTGAAACAATCTTGAAAATCATGAAGAAATAAATAAAACCAGGGCACATATACATTTAAGAGCATGGATCATGTATTTTTATTGGGTGTGGGATGTAGCTTCAACAGGAGCATGTCCACCTGTGAACCTGTCAGTCATCGGATCAATCCTTCTCAGTGGACTCATTTACAGTTTGGACTATTTTCCATTCCAACCAGTGCTCCACAACTGGTTAATCAAAGGCCAATGTATGTGCTGTCCTGTCTGTGGGACGGTGCATATAAAAGACCCCTTGCTGTTTATTGGCAAAGGGTTTACTCTAAAATAAATATGTCAGAATGACCATATGATTGACATCCAATAGCCGATGATAAAATAAAAATCAATGTGCTCAAGAGGCATCATTAAAATAAAACAAACTTTTCATATTTTTATCATGCAATGTATAGAGGCTACA
>JAULBS010157568.1:0-11781 GCA_032355785.1 Symmetromphalus regularis | reverse complement strand
TATATACATATAATATTATTTCTGTACATATTGTTAACTAGTGTAAACATTTGTAAGATAGTGAGCTCGGGGCTCCCAAACCCTGACACTATCATATTCTGTTTCTGGGGACAATAAACTTACCTATAATAAAAAAAAAAAAAAGGCATGTGCAATGGGGTACCTAAGGTATGGCACGTGTTCCAGGCACCATTGAGGAGTTTCTATTAAAGTCAGACAAGCCATCCTAAGATAGTGAAAAAATAATTTTCTTCAGATGTATCAACTTAATTTGTTCATGTAAAGACACGGCCCAAGGCGTGCATTTGAAAAGTAGGACCGAAAGGGCAGCAGCATTTCTAAATGAACCCCCTCATACTTTGTAAACACTCCAGATTTCGACTACTTTATTTTGTCACTGAGTCTGAAAATATTTTTATTCAGCAAAAACTTTTCCAGTGATTTAAAAAAAATATTTATCCTCTTAAAAGTGTGTGGGGAGGGCATGGTCCCCCAGCTCCCCCCCTACTCTACGGTGGCTCAAATAGGCAAATGTACATTTAACATGTTTCAATCATACATTAAACATATGATAAAAGGATGTTATATCATATAAAAGTTAAATGTATGTTAATGACATGGGAAGGGCTTCTGTAGATATTTATAAGTTTCACTGTTGCTATGGACACCATCCTGGTTGCTAACGAAGGTATATTTAATATGATTTTTTAAAATATCCATTGTACATTTCTGGATAAAGCATAGCCACTTTTCTAATAAGTTTAGACAACTGTTTTATCATTGCTAAGGACATCTTGTTGATTACTAGGGAAGAAACACTATAAATACACATATGTTAAACGTACGTTAAACATGTGTTCTGTTAAACATAATTATGTTCAAAGAAACATATGTGAAATATACATTTACAAACATATATTTAACAGAATGTGTGAAACATATGTAGCTATTTTTGCTGTGTAGTATTAAAAACCCCACATTATTTTAGAAAAAAATGTATGTTATTCAACATGACATAGATTACAGTAGTTTATCCCTACGTCATGGCTTATTGTCACTGTCGACATAATTGAATAATCTTGTTATGCATTGCCAATATAAAACAAATTCAATCACCATATTATAATTTAACTTTAGTACAAAGGAAAACAAAACACACACGTTATTTAAAAACAATTATCTGTTACTCAACCCAGCATAAAATATACACTGTAGTTTGTTCTCATGTTGTGACTTATTGTGCACACTTTGGTTAAGTAAATAAAACACAGCAATGTTAACCACTCTTGCAATTTCTGTTTCAAACAAGCTAAAGGGTCATTGTAACTTGTAAGGCTGAATACTACAGAACTGTACCCTAGGTTTCTAAAGCGTACCTTTGCTTGCAAATCTCATAGTGTTTGTTGTTTAAAAGTCACATTAATTACACACTGTGTTTGCCTTTGGATCAGGAAACACCAAAGTACAACACCAAATGTAAAAATTCCTTATGGGACATGATGAAAAATGCGTTACTAGCATATTGAAATTTTACCTGTTATAAGGTAAGCTACTGGAATATATGAATATATGCATTGGCGTAAATTGGTTGTGGGGTGGAGAGAAATGGAGGAAACCCACGTTTTGGATAGTGTGACGTCTATATACTTCCCCCCCCCCCACTTTTTGCTTTGAAAAACTTAAATAAAATGCCTAAATAATAATCTTTTCCAGTATTTCTCTTTATGATATCCATGTAACACTTAACCATGTGGTCTTAGTGCAAATATACCAAAGAACCGTTGGTGTCTATTATAGTTTGAAGGTCTTAGCTGTAAAAGGCATTTCAAAAACCTAGCATTTTCAAAAAATAATTAACGAGGGGGGAGCATGCCTCCACATCACTCCCTGGTTCCATCCCCCCACTTTCAGGAGGCCCCCTAGCTCCATCCATTGTCGCCCATGAATATGTGGCATATTTTTGGACAGCTTGGATAGTCTTATATATTTTGTATAAAGAAGAGAATTTGGAGTACGGTATTCTTGAAGTACTCAGCCTCATACAATGACCTTATCAGCCATAAGTGCAAGTGAATACCCAGCTTTATCTTTCGATGTCTTCCCTCTGTGGTGAAACAACAGTTTAACATTTTACTGCATATTCGTCATCATCAGATGAGGGATCATTCACAGTCACCAACATTTTCTTATTTCGATACAGAATGTGCTCAAGAAAACTGGAGTCAAGATACTGATGTAACAAGATTGAGGTCAAGCCCCTTACCAATTAATCCCTAAATTTCTAAAATTTCAAAAGTTACAAAACAGAAAAAAATTAAAGCATATCCCCATTCCAAAATACTGTCATGTCATAGCAAATGCTGTTAATGTGTTATTACATATTATAATTTATTTTATTTTTTATGTTGTTTTAAAATTATTATTTATTTATTTTATTATCTTTTTAAATATTTATTATTATTTATTTTATTATTATCTTTTTAAATAATTATTTATAATTATTATTTATTACTACTATTATAATAATTTTTATTATACCTTTTGGCTCATCTTCCCCTTCATGTTCTTTCTCTTTAATTATTTAATTATCATTATATATTATTATCTTTTTAAATATTTATTATTATGTATTTTTTTTATTATCTTTTTAAATAATTATTTATTATTATTATTTATTATGATTATTATAATAATTTTTATTATACCTTCTGGCTCATCTTCCCCTTCATGTTCTTTCTCTTTAATTATTTAATTATTGTTATTTATTATTATCTTTTTAAATAAGTATTTATCATCATTATTAATATTATACCTTCTGGCTCATCTTCCCCTTCATGTTCTTTCTCTTTAATTATTTAATTATCATTATATATTATTATCTTTTTAAATAAGTATTTATCATCATTATTAATATTATACCTTCTGTCTCATCTTCCCCTTCATGTTCTTTATCCTCCAATTCTTTTTGCTTTCTTTCAACCGCCTCTAATTCTACAATGACCGGATCTCTAACCTAAACAAAAAGCAGCAAGATTCAAATGAGTTACACACATGTAGTTATTTAGTTTGTTAGTGGTATAGACTTAGCAGGCTGGAAAAACTTTCTATTACAGACAGAGGTAAAACATTTACTAAGATATTAACATTGGCATTCAACAATCTGCTTTGCATGAATTTGATTAAAAAGATAGGGAATATACTAACATTGATAGTGAATAACAGTGATCATTTTACACGTCGACCTATGATCCACACTTGCTTACCCATAAAAAGCCCTTTCAGGAACCTAGGGCCCATAAACATGATTTCTCAGGAAATCTAAGGGTTCTGTCAGGAATGCATCACACGTGACAACTGAATTTTTGTTTTCAAGATGTTGAATGATTATTAGCATTAATATTTTCTAATTCTATCAACAATTTATGAGTTCTATTGCTGTAATGCTTATGCTACAAATAGACTACAACTAAATTAGACAAAACAAAACTATTTTTTTTTCAGTTGACACTGTGCTTGCGCTATGTCATTCTGCCTACAGTGGACTCTGTCTAAACCGGATTTTATGTAATCTGGATCTCTGCGTAAACCAGTCCATTTCTAAAGCTCCGTCCAGGTACTGTTTATCTCTATGGTAAAAATCGCTGCCTAATCCGTATTCTGTCTACTTCGGACTTCGGATCAAAAATCAAGAACGAAAGAACCGTTCATGTATTAATTACCTTTATCTACACCGGACTGAGATTTGACTTAATGACAGTCTGCTTAATTAATTGAACAAAGATCATCAATTGTCAAGTAATCCGGATGTCCTAGCAAGATCAAATACTAAATATAATCACACTCGTGTGAAGTTTACTCTAATTGTGATAGGCCGTTAGATCAATCGGATTAATATTAGTGTGTGTGTGGATACCTTACTGGAATTCAAATGTCATTGTTGATTGTCGATCATTGAAGAACCGTTCTTTTAGTGTGTCTGCTGTGAAGAAATGGAATGATCTACCAGACACTCTTAAAAATGCCCCAAATCTTTTTAAAAACTTCTTAAAACACATTTGTTTAATCAGTACTTTTAATCATTCAGTGTGTCTTTTTATCTGCCCTGTCCCCTCTTAAGCATTTATAATGACTCATATTTATGTTATTTTAATTTATTTGAATATCATCCTACAAATTGTTTTACTATGTTATTGTTTTAACCATGTCATTTATGTAATGCGCTTTGATGATACATTAGTGTAGAGTTTAGAAAAAATCATGGACCTTCACAAATTTACTGCTATGGTCTGGAAGACCATCCAGAAGTGTCGCATCTTAGGAAGTATCCGATATTTCAAGGACTGAGAAATAGCAGACCATCGAGACTCGTCTTCATCTTAAACAAAATGGTGACAGATGTGACAAGCCTGGTATATTGCGTTATGCGGACGAAAAGAAAAAATCATGTATATCTACTCTCGCGTGTTCAAAAATAATAATAATAAGCATGGACCTTCACAAATGTACCGCTATGGTCTGGAAGATCAACCAGAAGTGTCGGATCTTACGGTAGTATTAGACATTTCAAGGACAGAAATAGACAATCGACTCCTCTTCATCCTAAACTAAATGGTGACAGATGTGACAAGCATTGCATATTTCATTATGCGGACGAAAAGAAGAAATCATGTATATCCACCCTCACGTGTTAAAAAAAAAAGAATGGACCTTCACAAACTTACAGCTATGGTCTGGATGACCATCCAGAAGTGTCGCATCTTAGGAGATATCCGATATTTCAAGTACAGAAATAGCAGACAATCGACTCCTATTCATCCTAAAGTAAATGGTGATAGATGTGACAAGCCTGGCATATTTCGTTATGCGGATGAAAAGAAGAAATCATGTATATCTACCCTCACGTGTTCAAAAAAAGAGAAAAGAATTGACCTTCACAAATTTACAGCTATGGTCTGGAAGATCAACCAGAAGTGTCGGATCTTACGATAGTATCAGATATTTCAAGGACAGAAATAGACAATCGACTCCTCTTCATCATAAACTAAATGGCATGTTTCATGAAGAAATCATGTATATCCACCCTCAAGTGTTCAAAAAAAAAAAAGAATTGACCTTCACAAATTTATTGCTATGGTCTGGATGGGTCGCATCTTAGGAGGTATCCGATATTTCAAGAACAGAAATAGAAGACCACTGGGACTCCTCTTCATCCTAAACTACATAGTGACAAATGTGACAAACCTGACAATTATTTCAGTATACAGACGAAAAGAAGAAATCATGTATATCCTTGAAGATGAAGATGTTGGTACAAATTTTCTGCCAAAACCTAAACAAGGAAAAGATGGCATATTTCGTTGTACCGACTTAAAAACGAAATCGTGTATATCGCTGAAGATGAAGGTATAATTTCTGCCATAACCTAAACAACGAAAAGTTGTCATATTTCGTTATACCGACTTAAAAAAGAAATCGCTGAAGATGAAGATGTTGGTATAGTTTCTGTCATAACGTAAACAAAGAAAACCTGGCATATTTCGAGAAGAAGAAATCATGTATGTACCTCAAGATGAAGATGTTGGTAGAGTTTATGGCACAACATAAACAAGGAAAACCTGGCATATTTCGAGAAGAAGAAATCGTGTATTTACTTGAAGATAAAGATGTTGGTATAGATTTTCTGCCATAACGTAAACAAGGAAAACTGGCATATTTCGAGAAGAAGAAATCATGTATGTCCTTGAAGATGTTGGTAGAGTTTATGGCATAACATAAATAAGAAAACCTAGCATATTTCGAGAAGAAATCATGATTTACTTGAAGATAAAGATGTTGGTACAGATTTTCTGCCATAACGTAAAAAAGGAAATCATGTTATTTTTCGAGAAGAAGAAATCATGTATGTACCTTGAGAGTAAGATGTTGGTATAGAGTTTAAGGCATAACGTAAACAACGAAAAGTGGCGTATTTCGAGAAGAAGAAATCATGTTTTTCCCTGAAGATGACGGTATTGAGTTTCTTCTACAATGTAAATCATGAAAAGCTGGCATACCTGGAAAACGCTCACGGTAATCTTAATAGCTTCAAGATCGCAACATCCATACCTTATTGGTTCACCAAAGTGCCGAAGAATTAATGTTTGGGATATAAAAATAAGACCTCCTGACATCAATACATCAATGGTCTTACTCATCGGCCTACACAAACTACACAGCCTCACAATATTTTTAGCTAACACCAGATTTGGCAGATATTAAGTGAAAAAAAAATTAATCATATATTAATATATCATTAAATGTTTGTTACTGTTCTGTCCCTTCTTTTTTCTTCCGTAATCTATATCTTATCTCATATTTATAGCACGTATTTTCTTCCTTCTATTAATTTTTTTTCTGTTAAATTTGAAACAAATAATTGTTGTCATCACTACTGCTATTATTATCCTTTTATATTATGTAACTAGGAGAGGGTTTCGTAAGTTGGATAACTTGTGCCCAATCCTTTTGTGTATTTTCATATGCTATAAAATATATTTCAATCAATGTGGTGACGATGGCGATAATGATGATGCCGATGTGATGATGAGGAGGATAAAACTCAAGAAAACAGTTTCAACTCAGGTATACACTTGGGTGTCCAGTGAAACATTCCTAGTTAAAAACTCCTAGAAAATGTTTCAAATTCTGAAATTATGTTTCAGTAGTTTTCCAGTATGAGACTCGATGGTCCAGAAGTAGACAGTTGATGACATATGTTCAAACCCCGCTGGGGGCTGACTCACACTTGACTACGTATTAAAATAGCCAAATGTTTGACATCCATTAGCCAACGATTAATAAATCAATGTGCTCTAGTGGTATCGTTAAACAAAATAAAACCATTTTCTAGTGTTGCATCTTTCCGATTCACTTAAAAAGAAAAAGTTTTAGTATATGTGTAGTAGTGTTAGAATAAAGTGCTCCTACTGGCAGTAGCTAGTGGGAATTTCCCTATTAGCTCAGTTTGTAGAGCGCTGGATTAGCAAACTGAGAGTCATGGTTCCAATCCCCTCAGTGTAGGTTGAGATTTTTCAGTTACATATGTAATTTACTTATTGTCCATGGATGTGATTTTTCAGATACTGTCTGATTTAAGCTTCTTTATTTCAGAACAGATTGACTTCAATCAGAAGTGTACGTTTTAGATAACATTACATCTCACCGTAGCCAAATAATTTTCTTCATACATGTAAGTACATGCAAACAAACTTTTTTCATTATGAACCTTTTTAGTAGCGGATCCAGAGGGGGGTCCAGGGGGACCGGACCCCGCCCCCGTCTCGTATTTTTATATATTTTTTGCGAGTAGAAGGACTTGAAAATTAATCATTTTTCCCCAGTCCTATTCACCCATCACATTTAGACACCCCCCCCCACCTTTCTGAAATCCTACACCCGCGCCTATTTTATATGTTAATTTCTGTATCATACTATACTTTTGTATTCTGTATATACCATTTGGTATTATTGTATTTTTATTATTTTGAACTTCTGTTAACCCTAATCTATCTTGTCACTTCTTAAGTATGTTTTTCACATTCCTCATATGCAGTCGAAGAACGGCCTGAGTTAATAAAGTTCTGTTCTGTTCTGTTCTATTAAACAATCAATCCAGTGGCGAATCCATAAAATCCATTGGGTGGTGACAATATTATGCTGAGAATAATATTTTTTTAAATGCAATATTATGCCGAGAATAATATTTTTTAAAATGCAATATTATGCCGAGAATAATAGTTTTTAAAATGCAATATTATGCCGAGAATAATATTTTTTAAAATGCAATATTATGCCGAGAATAATATTTTTTAAAATGCAATATTATGCCGAGAATAATATTTTTTTTAAATGCAATATTATGCCGAGAATAATATTTTTTAAAACGTTAATTAAATCGCAAAAAAAAAATTGGAGGAGGGGCCTTGGTCCGCCATTGCAATCCTTTATTTTGGAATGCAGTAGCGGATCCAGAGAAGGGTCCGGACTAACGCCCACCTCGTATTTTAATTTTTGTTTTTCATTTTCAGAGTGAAATGACGTGAAAGTTAACCATTTTTCTCTAATCCTTTTCTGTCATCACATTTGGACCCCCCTCCCTTTCAGAAATCCTGCATATTACCGGTAGATACATCACAGTCTATTCCTACTCGCAGTTTTTCTAAAGTCATATTTTCCCGCCAAATAGCACGTGACTGCCACCCAAGAACGACTGACGTGGCCATATGCCCTTGAAAGTCGATTGAGCATTTGCAATGATTTCTCATGCCTATACTGTCTAGAAATGATTAAAATATACAAATTGTAAGAAATATCCTTACCTTTTTTGCATCTGTGCAGTTATCATGGGATCTTGGGATTTTTTTTCAAAAGGATAGATGGGTTGGAAATCTTAGCCTTATTATCTTTAGTCGTTTTGATCTTCTCTCTATCTGCGACACAAAAAATACCTTTCAAATGATTTATATCGAAATTTTCTAAAAGTTAAGTATGCCTGTAGCACAAAATCATTGCTGGCCATGTTTTCCTGTACGACCAGTTTCATATTTGTTTGAAAAATATATCTCGATTTGCCAACAACAAAGATTTCAATATGGCTGCCAGTATTGACATTGCTTGTAGCTATGTCTGCAACAAGTAGCTCCGTTCATAGCTTTCATACCACTACCCCCCTCTGCCGACTAATGCACAGACACCCAGTCGATACAGCTGTATTTCTCGAGCCTAGCGCGAAACCGCGAGCTTCTACGAGTTTTCTCTATTTTCAACAATCAGTGCTAGCGAGCAGACACAACATAGCGTTTGGTGTAGCTGCTGGCATAACTGCTTGCGTGTCCACCGTTTGTGTGTCGGCCATAGGTGTCACCAATGTCGGAAGAGTTTCGTGGCTTTTCCCCTTAATTTTGACCCTAAATGTGTTATAGATGCACGTTTTTATATATTGTTTATCATATGACGAGGTACGCACATTTAGTTATGTTTTGGAGGATAGTACAGACAAAGAAAAAATGTACTACACCGGCGAAATAATTTTAATGGCGGCCGTTGTAGCCAAGCCATTCCTGTTTGCATGTGCGACCTAAATCTGGGTTACAATGTGTAGATGATGTGCACATAAAATATGTTTAGTTTTAAGAGTTCGGATAATATCTGTTATTGTAAAAATACAGTAAACAATTAAAATATTAAATAACCAATAGGTTTGGGGATTTTTTCTCGAGTAAAGTTATTGTAATGTAACGATAGCCATGACATATAAAATGGAGTAGATGAATGGAAACAAAGAAATGATTTTCATGCCCACTAGCTCTCAATTTTAATCTTTATTAAATTTTGAGTCATAATTTAATAATAATATATTACTTAGTAACGTACGCAGAGTTTGTATAATTAATATTTTATTTAGATTTTTGGTTTGAAAAGGATACTACTACATTTAGAATTCTACTGAAATTTATATTTTTATATGTGAGTTTTTGTTTTATAATTTTGGCTTGTTTCTTTATTAAATAAATGAATATAAACAAACAATGGAAATGACGTGTCCACGATAACCTGTTAAAGACTCATACACAAACACCGTGTCTCGGTTTGAACTGGTTCATACCGACTTGCAGGTATTAACATATTCTAAATATAGACACATTACGTCACAACGATTGGACCACCTCGTAGGCTGCAGATATCGTGTTATGTATAGCTGTAACTGGTGGAGTTAAACGTAGCTAATGTGTAAACTATTAAACGCATAGTCCCACAGACCCTTGAGCTAATTAATTTCCAAGCAAATAATTAACTTTAAATATAAACATTTGATTTGTTCATAGAAATACTTCATTCAACTACTTACATAACCACCGCATTTCGCTTATTATCAATATTTTAAAAATAATAATGAATTACGCTCACGGACAAATAAATAAAAAACATTTTTTTTTTCCCGTTGAAGGTGTGACGCATATATTTCGAGTTACGTGACGGGTATTCCCCCGTTAGCCGTTATTTTATAACTTCTGAATATTTTTGTAGCTGCAAAAACATTTCATACCAATTTATTTCCGATCAGGAAATTTGAACTTTTTAAATGTGAAAAAAAATCGATCGACTCGACATGGAATTCCCTATAATTCAGTTAAACAAGATCTAATATAACAAATGCATGCAAATTTCATTCGTAATCAATATTTAGACCACAAAGAATTTTAAATTCCGTGGGACTATACCTTTAAGTGGTTGTCTCTTGCAATTAAACGAAATAAAAATATTAGTGGTATAAATATTAATTTTTTTAAATATAATACATTTCAATATACTGACGAATTTCACTTTAGATGGATCTGAAAAACATCTATTTGAACTAACGAACATTTTTGAAAAGTTTGCTATATGTTCTGGTCTAAAGATAAACACAGATGAATGTGTCGCCACATGGATAGGCTCAAAAGTTGGTTTCAACTAGATATTCTGCCCTCATATCCCATTGCACTGGTAAAAAGAACCATTTAAAATTATTGGTATAGTATTTTCAACTAATCTTCATATAATGTCCGCTATTAATTTCGAAAAATAATTAACTAAAGCTAGGCAAATATTATTTTCTTGGCAAAATAGATCCTTAAAAGTTAATTGTAAAATAATTATAATAAATCTCAAATTCTTCCGTTATTTACACATCTATTCATAGAACTTCCAGCTCCAAGCAAATACTTACAAAAAAAAAGCTGAACACAATGTTTTACAAATTCAATTGGAACGGTAAAAGGGAATTAAAAGAATTAAGCTAATGAACGATTATAAACATGGTGAGCTTAAAATGATTGACGCAGTTTCCTTCTGAGAGTAACATGGGTAAAGCGATTAATAACATGGCATGTGACAGAAAGTTATAAAGTTTCTTTTAGTTGAATTTGGAAGTGAAAATATATTTACATTTCAGAAGAAACAATTACTTAAAAGAGTAAAATATATTTCAATTTTATTTTGGAGTGATGTAATCACTAACTGCAATGATATCAACCAATGAATTTGAAAGTGAATTACACTTCATAGGTTATAATTATATTCTTTTATAGTGTCTACAGCTAATCCAAAGTTATTGCATCTAAAGGTCCTTTTCAGATGTACAACAAAGTTAAGTTACATGTACCGTTGAATATTCAATAAATATTTATACTGCTTGTTGTAATAACATACATATATATATCAGCTGACTTCTTGCTGTAATTTGTCATAAAGTCTCTGTTTATAAACTTAGATAAACAAATCAATATTACCTACTTCCTGATACACCCATAAATATACGTGATTTATGTATGATACATGTAGTGTATAATTATGTACTTAGGAATCCTTTGACTATGTTTACAATATCAATATTCTTTACCAAAGGCCCAAGATTCCACCTTTGCCTATACTTGGAAGAGTAGGCCCCTCAAAATCCTAGCCCCATGCAAACTAGCCCACTGCCCCCACCCCCACCCCGTGGTTCAGCCTTAATAAAATTAGTCACGTGACCTAAGGATTTGATAAATAATTATTGTGGACAGACATAGGTCTCGTTGGACCAAATAAAATCTCTTTGACGACCATAGTAACATTTCTTAATAAAAGTAATGGAAGCAACGTTTCAAACCACTAGCGTATCCGGGGAGGGGTGGGGGAGTGGAGTTCAGATGGTCCGGACTACCGTTAAAACTTTTTTTTTCCATTTCTTGAGTGGAAGGACGTGAATATTAACCATCCCCC
>JAULBS010157557.1:0-11782 GCA_032355785.1 Symmetromphalus regularis | reverse complement strand
GTTTTATATCCTGTATATAATTAACAGACTTGGTTTTGTTACCTAGGTTTTATATCCTCTACATAATTAACAGACTTGGTTTTGTTACCTAGGTTTTATATCCTCTATATAATTAACAGACTGGCTTTTGTTACCAAGGTTTTATATCCTGTATATAATTAACAGACTTGGTTTTGTTACCTAGATTTTATATCCTGTATATAATTAACAGACTTGGTTTTGTTACCTAGGTTTTATATCTTCTATATAATTAACAAACTGGCTTTTGTTACCTAGGTTTTATATCCTGTATATAATTAACAGACTTGGTTTTGTTACCTAGGTTTTATATGCTGTATATAATTAACAGACTGGGTTTTGTTACCTAGGTTTTATATCCTCTACATAATTAACAGACTGGGTTTTGTTACCTAGGTTTTAAGCATGCACTGAACATTGTTTTTCTCAAACTGAACTCTCTTGGACATAGAGAGTATTGTGAAAATAACTCAATTACTGATGTGTTTCTGTTCATATAAACAGTATGCTTGCAGAGAGCGACTGTAGAGCACATTGATTTATTAATCATTGGCTATTGGATGCGATATATTTGGTAATTTTCACACATGGTCAGTGCCAGTCAGTCTCTGACAGGTTTTGAACCACTAGCTTCGGCTTGAAGTCTAATGTCCTATCACCGGACCACCAAACAAACAAAGTTTGTTTTATATAACGACGCCTCTAAAGCACATTGATTTTTATCTTATCATCGGCTACTGGACATCAATCATATGGTCATTCTTACATATTTATTTAGAGGAAACATGCTGCCACCACAGGCTACTCTTTCTGAAAAGCAGCAAGTGGTCTTTTATATGCATCGTCCCACAGACAGGACAGCACATACCATGGACTTTGATGAACCAGTTGTGGACCACTACTTGGAACAGAAAATAGCCATAACTGCAAATGGGTTCACTGAGAAGGATCAATCCAATGACCGACCAGTTCGCAGGTAGACATGCTACCGTTTGAGCTACATCCCACTCCCACTGGACCACCAAGACTCAGAAAACATGTAATTTACGTGGTAATCTCTGTTTCCAAATTGTAGACTTCACATGTTTGAGAAAACACTCTAGTGGTGAACCATTCCCTACATTTAAGATTACCATTATAGGATAACATTTATCTAAACTGTCGCACAATTAGAAAGTTACAAAAATTGGAGTAATAAATAGAATATCAAACTTGTTGCCATTTATTATCAAATGTATGTCCATCATGAAATAATTTTCCTTTGTCACTCTCTAAAGCTTGTTACAAAGAAAAATTATTTCACTTAGGACATAAATTTGATAATAAATGGCAACTCCTTTTATATCCTGTTTCAGATGTGGACATAAATCATGGTTAATACGGTTAATGGCCACTTTACCATACTAACTCTAAATTGTGAGCTAGTTACCAACAAAATGACCACCCATAATCTTATGAAGATATCTTTGCAATCACAAAATTGCTTGTAATAAAACAGGCCCTCAATTTTTTGTTCTCTGTATTTAATGCTGTTTGTTTCACTTGAAGATAATGAGACTGATAAGTCTAGACAGCAAGAACGTATCTATGGTAATAAACAGTTTAACGGATTAAGTCACAGTTGCTTTGTTCAGCTTATTTTCATGGTTATATCCAATTAAGGTTCAAGCATGCTGTCCTGGGAATATAACCAAGCTTTCTGTGCTGTCTGTCTACGGCAAATGTTAACTATAATATTAGAGAGGAAAACCGGTGCCACCACATCACTACTAACAATAGAGTTAGGTTTATCTTATTTTTTATGCTTATATCCAATTAAGATTAAAGCTTGCTCTCCTGGGCACACAACTCTGCTTCCTGTGCTGTCTGTTTAGGATGATTTTTAAACTTATTATAAGAGAGAAACCTGCTTCCACCACATACTGTGCCTTCTCTTATCAATAACTGTAGTTTAATCCAAATGTTTAAACCATATCTCTACACTAGAAAGAATAAAACACAGTGACGTAGGACAGATTTTCAAAATGTGGGGAGGGAAGGGCTCATTTCAAAATGTATTGTGCAAAACTGTGAGCTCCACAGGCATAATACCCCACAAAGAAAATGATAAAATATTAACTCCCTTTATAGCGATTCTTGTGTGTTTTTGGCTTGATACCTGATTCATTTTTAACCATATTAAAAACTGGTGAAAAAAGTGGGGGTGGGAGGGCTAAGCCCCACTAGCCCCTCCGTCTCCTATGGGCCTGAACCAAACTGAGTACATGTACTAATAAACCACAGTGCAGGACTTACATGTAGGTCAGTCAGAGCATCAGATTAACCCCTTCACTGAACCAAACTGAGTACATGTACTAATAAACCACAGTGCAGGACATACATGTAGGTCAGTCAGAGCATCAGATTAACCCCTTCACTGAACCAAACTGAGTACATGTACTAATAAACCACAGCACAGGACATACATGTAGGTCAGTCAGAGCATCAGATTAACCCCTTCACTGGACCAAATGGGCTATTGCTCATTCTGGTCAGTGGTTCATGACTTGTTAACAAAGGCCATGCATGGTATGTGCCATCTTGTCTGTTGGAAGATACATATAAAAGACCACTAGATAAAGAGTAGCCTTTCTTTTTGTAACTAATCATTGTATAAACAGTGGCATTGCCACTTGAAATATGATAGTGCTTCTTTAAATGGCCATCATACTGTGATACTCAATACAAATGATGTTTTATTGGATGTACATAAAAACTCTTCTAATGTGATGAAGCTTAATGCTATTTTTCCTCAAGAGAGCCATCTATAAGCATGGTTTATCTCCCTTGAGACATTTTATTTGAGGCAATTCTTGATGGCCATATTAGTGTTTCTGTCAGTAGGTAATGTTTTAAGAGTAGCACTATTTGTCTGTATTTTATTTATCTTGATAATCTATTAATGTGATTAATATGCAGACTATGTTCACAAGTGTACACATTATTAAGCTAATATTCTACATAATGTTTGCCAGTGAATTCAGAATCCACTTACACATTTAAAAAGAAAATTGTGCTCTACCAGTACCAGTGAAGGTTATAGAAGATTTTTCTGGTCATGGATGTCAATTATTGGAGCAGTTTGCCCATGAAAGATATTATTTTGTTAATATGCTGTTACATACACTGTACTAGATAGGAAAGGAATCTTTATATACCTATACTCACAAACAGCATACCGTGGCCTATATATACCAGTGGTTTGAATTTACCTTTGAAACTGCTGAAATGGTGCAATTAAATACGTAACTATTGACACAAATTTGTAGAAGAACAAAAAATATAAAATGTAAAATAAATGTTTAAATATGAAAAATATAAGAAAAGGACATACCGGTGGTTTCTTTCGACAACACTGGAATGGGATATACAGGACTCGTACCAGCTCCTTTGTCCCTTCTTTGACCCCTGTTGATAATGAGGAAATGCTTGAAGCAGCCATATCCTTTAAGCTATATCCACTGTTTGACACCTTGGCATAAATATTTTCAACGGCCATTTTTACTCATATATCCTAGAAAATGGCTAAAATTGAATCCACATATAATTCTCATTGAACACTGAAATAACTAAGAAGCCAAGAAGTTCAGAATTTTGAAAAATAAGTAATATGAAATGTTAAAAACTGTTCGGCACCATGAAAAGTCTGCATCACTCAGCAGTATTAGTTCTAGAGATTGAGATCCCGGTTTAAGCCATCGTGAAGGAGAAGCGATGTTGAAGGAACTGCACATACATGTAGTATAGTCAACAAAGAGGAATCCATCAGTTTTCAAGGTCAAACATAGACCATCTGCAAGATCAGTGGTAGTGTCTCAAAGAGAACAACTCTGTTTTGGTTTGTTTTGTTTAACACACCACTAGAGCACATTGATTTTTTAATCATTTGATATTGGATGTCAAACATTTGGTTATTTAGACATGTAGTCATGTACTAGCCTCCAATGGGTTTTGAACCACTGTCATCAGCTTGAGAGTCCTCAAAGAACAACTCTAGGAATTCTTCTTAGAAACTTTTTTCACATCTTGAAATTATATTCCTCGAGTTTTACATGTTTTCTCATGTTAGCGCTATTTCCATAAGTTAATACATTTTTGGTATTGATGTTCCAGGTTTTCTAGGAATTACGGGAACCATGCTGAAATGTTCACTGTTCAGAGAAACAGATACTGTCAAAGGTAATTTTAGTTATCATAAAAGGTGACTCAAAATGAACCAAACATATTTAACAGATTATTAAAACTTAAAGTGGTTCGCTATTTTCATAAATGAATTTTGAATGTCATTTTTACACAAGTAAACTGAAAATGTGCTCATAAAGAATTGTTTTATATTTTACTCATAAGAATATTAAAATATAAATCCAAGAAGTTAACTATTTGAGAAATAAATAAATATTCTTTCTATGGTCATTTCTGTATGAGTATCAGCCAAGCGTGCTCAAAAAATCAAATCAACATTCAAAGCCTTTTATATACTTGAATGAGGGAAACTCAGCCAAAATGAACTGCACATATACCACATTAAACTGAAACACTTGTCAGAAGCATCACTATTATGAGACATAAATTCTGTCAAAATGAAAGTTCAAATGGAAATTTGCAAAATAATTCCACACAGAATATTGAAACAACATAAATGTCGAGAGGTTCTCTATTTTTCAGTTTTTCTCTAGTAGTGTGAATATTCCACAAAGCTGAATACTGTAATAATGTAAAAGTTGAGAGGTTCTCTATTTTTCACTTCCTCTAGTAGTGTGAATATTCCACAAAGCTGAATACTGTAATAATGTAAAAGTTGAGAGGTTCTCTATTTTTCAGTTACTCTAGTAGTGTGAATATTCCACAAAGCTGAATACTGTAATAATGTAAAAGTCGAGAGGTTCTCTATTTTTCACTTCCTCTAATAGTGTGAATATTCCACAAAGATGAATACTGTAATAATGTAAACACTGAGCTGTTTGGTTCTCTAGTATTCGGGAAACTTGATGAAAAGAAGTATGAATATTCCATAAACATGAAAACTCTAACAAGGTAAAAGTCTAGAGGTTCTCTATTTTGAGAAATATCAACCAAGAATGGCTATTTTAACACAAATCCTGTAACTGCATATATTCCACAGAACATTCAAACATTGTAAAAGCCGAAATAGTCTCTATTTTGAGAAATATCAACTCATATCCTTGAGCAAACATTTCCAACTCAGACAGAAATTCATAAATCCCATGGTTCCTGCAGATTTGTAGATTTGCCAACACAGCCATAGATGGTCTAAAGATGGCAACAGGGGAGAAGTTAGTGTATTTTGACATTTATATCAATATATACACACTCCTGCTAAACTCCCAATCAATGCTGCATGCTGCAAATTCATGTCAACAAATATCATTTTCCTAAATAATGCTAAACACAAATGTGATCTGTGTTATTAGCTAAGAATCCATTTTAAAATTGGCAACTTGGAAGAATGGCTAAATAACAAAATCTAACCTAACAGTATCTGAAAATGAGTGTAACTTGGAAGAATTTGTCCTGGGCATCCCACAACGTGGGGCTCGATGTGAGGAACCCAGTAGCATCTAATCAATACAAAGTTACCGAGTCGATCAAATCAAGTTGTATAATACACACAAGTCACAACATGGTCAGTTAGCATAATGCATTCAAATTAAACCATATCTACTATACATCTGTATGTTGTAAGAATATAGTCCACTATATAATAAATAAATATAAACAAATATATACACACAAGTCACAACATGGTCAGTTAGCATAATGCATTCAAATTAAACCATATCTACTACACATCTGTATGTTGTAAGAATATAGTCCACTATATAATAAATAAATATAAACAAATATATACACTCAAGTCCACTTAATTGCATTCCCGATAATAGCATATTCCTGTTATTTGCATAATATTTTGCTGCACAAAACCATTTGTATGCAAATATATATAAAGAATTTCTTTTAATTGCATATGCTTTCTTTGTAATGTGTGGTTAATTGCATAAGAAAATGTATAAAGTACCAAAAACTAATGCAGATTGTATCATTGATATCAAATTATCACAAAATGACAACAAAGTAAAAGTAAGTGTAACCATATCCTATTTTTGCATCTGTTATAGGATTCAGGTTATATGGTCAAAGAATTCCTTACTATATCTAACATATAAAGTCAAGTTGCATAATAAACATAATGCTGTTCAAATTAAATCGTTTATAACTTTATCCCAATATGCTGTAAAAATATAGACCATTATATAATATATAAAGAAATACAGATACAATCAAACATGTCTATGACAGCCACTCATGGAAACAGGTAAAAGTGGCCTTCATAGAGAGTTGGCTGCCATATACAGGTCATATATACATGTAGGTCCAAAAATTTTAAACAAAATATTTGCATTAGAACTTCTAGTATTAAGAATCCATATACATTTTAGACTTAAATGCATACTCCCATAGACCCTTGACCTAATTAATTTCCCAACAAAGAATTAATTTTAAATATAAACATTTGATTTATCCATAGAAATACTTCTCTCAGCTACTTACATGTACATAACCACCACATCTCGCTTATTATCAATATATTTAAAATAATAATTAATTATGCTCAAGGACAAATAAACCAAAACAAAATAAGGTTAAAAAAATCGACCGACTCGATATGAAATTCCCTATATCTCTTGTGTGATATGAAAACGAGATCTAGTATACCAAATGCATGTAAGTTTCATTTGTAATCAATATTTAAAGATCAAGGCCCCTTAAATTCCATGGGACTATGCCTTTAAGAGTTTTCTGAGAAACAGAATGCTAATGTAATCAACCTCCAGCTAGTTGCATGTTTCCTCTGAAGCTCGTTGTTGCTTGGTTTTATTTATTTTCATGCTTATATCTAATTTAGGTTCAAGTACACTGTCCTGGCACACAACTCAGCTTCCTGTGCTGTCTGTCCAGTATGGAGGTTGGTGTTAGTAGGAAACATTAAACCCACTGCTGGCATATTAATGAGGCTACTCTTATAGATAAGCAGCAAGGGATCTTTTATATGCACTATCCCACAGACAGGATAGCACATACCACGGCCATTGATAAAGCAGTTGTTGAACACTGGTTGGTGTAAGTGGTATACACCTACCTACTAAGCTTTGTGGAGTACTCACTCCGGGTTATAGCTGGTATTGAGATTAAAAATCCCATGCCTTGTCTGACAGCTTAACCACTAAACTATTAAGACCAGTTTTAGACTTAGAGAGTTTTCTGGGAAACAACATGCTAATGAAATCACTCTCCAGCTACTTGCATGTTTTCTCTGAAGCTCATTTCAAGTGAATGTAGTACACAAGAACACCATGTAAATACCAT
Source organism: Symmetromphalus regularis (assembly GCA_032355785.1). Taxonomy (NCBI): domain Eukaryota; kingdom Metazoa; phylum Mollusca; class Gastropoda; order Neomphalida; family Neomphalidae; genus Symmetromphalus; species Symmetromphalus regularis. The sequence goes on along the minus strand of JAULBS010157557.1, from coordinate 4,339 downwards.
AATCATCCCAGCAGGGAAACAAATTGTTCATAATCACAGCCAAACAAATCTCATTGCATGGTCGCCCACAGACGGACCATCATGTCCGATAAGGAGGGTCAAAGAGGGCCAACCAATTACTCTGATGGGTCGCTGGAGTAAAAGTCAAGATTCCAGAAACTCCGTCTCCAATCAATACAGTGTCTTTTCTAACCAGGATGTTTGGCATAGGTTAATAAACTATGATCTGTTATCAGGATAGATGTCTGCATGTTTTGACCAGTGAGTCGGACATGTTTGCTAAATGGTTAGCAACAGAAATACAGCAAATCTCTTGACTTGTGAAAGCATCTTTAAAAAAGAAGCATTAACCAGTAATTGTGATCTGTTTTAACCAGTGAGTCGGACTTGTTTACTAGTTAGCTACAGAAATACAGCAAAACCCTTGAAATGTTAAAACATTTTTTTTAAAGAAGAATTAACCTGTAAGTTTGGTACTGGTTAATAAATTGTGATCTGTTGTCAGGATATATGTTTGCATGTTCTAACCAGTGAGTCGGACATGTTTGTTAAATGATTAACTGCAGAAATACAGCAAATCTCTTGAAGTTTAAAATTATTTTTTAAAGAATTAAGTGTTGTGAGAAAATAAATTAAATGAGATTATTTAAAATTAAATTTCATGTCGACAATCCCACTTTCCATTAAAGATCCACAGAGAGAAACTAATTCTTGCCCCTTCCTTAAACAGTTTCCTATCAAATATTTGTCTTCTCTGGATATTTAAACACATTATACATGTATGTCTGTCACATGGTCCTAAGTTAATGATGACTAGTGAGTCAGGAACGCTACAGGATTATTAATTTTACAGACTACAGGGGCGGATACAGGATTTCTGAAAGGGGAAAGCCGAATGTGGATTTCTGAAAGGGGGAGGTCCAAATGTCATGAGTGAATAGGACTGAGGAAAAAAAGGTTAATTTTCATCTTTCCACTCAGAAAAAGGAAAAATAAAATAACAAAGAGGGGGTCCAGACCCCCTGGACAGTAAGTTCATGAAAATAAACATACAGTTAATCCTGCCATGCGGCCACCTGTATTAAGCAGCCACCTGTGTTAAACAGCCACCTTTATTTTCTCCCAAATCAGCTACGGGGCTAATTTAGTATAATTTAACCTATGTTAAGCAACCACCTGTTTTAACAGGCCACATTTTCTTACTTCCTTGGGTGGCTGCTTAAGACAGGTTTGACTGTATGTTCATATTTTGTGAATGACAGTACAATGCCACCATAAACTAATCATACAGCAGTTTTTACTACAGCATTGCTTACTGCCACTGTGAATTTCAATCTCTTCACCTCCCCTAATCTCCTAACTAAAACAAACACTTTACTCATATACAGGCTAGTAGGAATAACTTTGGAAGTGTAGGTAGGTGCAGATTTCTGAAAGGGGGGTCCAAAGGTCGATTTCTGAGAAGAGGAGTGTCCAAAAGTGATAAATGAATAGAAATGAGGAAACAATGGTTAATTTTCAAGTCCTTCCACTCGGAAAAAGGTTAAAAAAACAATCTTGCTAATGAGGTGGTCCTGATTCCCTGGACCTGCCCTGGATCCACTACTGGGGGTAGGGGAGAGGAGGGGGGGCACTAATGGGTACAAATTCTATATCAGATTTTGGTTACATTGGCAAACCTTAATGTTGAAGGATTATTTGTTTAAAAGGCTCACAAGTGGGTAGGGGTCACATGCCCCCATCGCACCCCTGTTTCCTATGGGCCTGATCTTTCAATGGATATTACCCTCAATTAACTCCCAACTAACCCTAAACATCGATAGATTAATCACCCATAAAATTAATAAAACAATAATTGTTACATATCAGACGAGAAATATGATTCTACCACTGATGTAAATCATTAAAAACATTTATTACCGGTATATTTATTTTATTTGAAATATTTTTGTTTATTCTGGTAACTTTTGATTCAGACTGTTTGTACTTAGTTTGGTGTTTACAGGCTCTGCAGAGCAAGGTGAACCAGGCGGCCATGCCCCCCCCCCCTCCCTACTTCTTAGAGAACAACTAATAAAAAAATCTCTAAAGTGGGTTAATTTCTGATTAAAATTATTTTCAGACTTGGTGACAAAATAAAGTGGCTGAAATCTGGAAAGTTTTCGAAATATGAGTTGGTTCTTGCAGGAACGCCGCTGCCTTTCAGCCACCTAATTTACAGTGCCCCCCCCCCACTGTCAAATGCACACAGTGGGTCCTGATTATTAATGTTCAAGCATGCTGTACTGAGACTACAACATCTTTCTGTGCAGTCTGTTCAGGACAGAGATTAGTGTTAGAAGGAGAGACGAAACCTGCTGCCACCACACTAATGCCGCTACTATTATCAATAAACGGCAAGGGATCTTTTACATGCACTATCCCACAGACAGAATAGCACATACCACGGCATTTGTTAAACCAGTTGTGGACCTCTGGTCGGAACTGTTGGTTTAGACTGCTACACTTTATAGTGAGCCCAGTAATCCAGCAGGATTTCCAGCCTATTTTGAACCATGAGAAATTGTCTAAATCATCAGCTGGGTCATACTGAGTACACATAAACTTGACATGGCCCATTTTAATTAATACAGTACAATACTGAAACCAAGCCGACACACGCCAAAACTTCCATTTAGAATATTACAGCACTCTGTCCCGCTACATCCCATTGTTGATATCGGAAGCAGGATTTAGAAAATATTTGTTTTGCAGAAATTGCGGGAAAGTCACATCCAAGAGAGTTGGTTTGTCGCAAAGGCAGATAATGTTTTAACAATAATTTGATTGACATATGACCGTTTTGTGTGCGGTTAGATTCATTTATACTGTGAATGTGTCAGTTTTGATTTTTGTACTACTACAGTATGAATTTAGTGAGAAATATCTGAGACTGTGCAGAACTTAAATGAAATATCATAGATTATAACCTATATGTTATGGTTCATTTTAATAAAAGTAAAAAACGTCTGATTTTATTTTCATGAATGGCTTGGATGAGATTTTTAAACAAGATATTTCAAATGAAGTTTTAAAACATGCTTCCATGGCAAATATTCACACCAAAAAAACTTCTGCAATTAAAATACCATACTAAAATCTGAAGACAGACATGCAAGTGGGAAAACAAGACAAAACACGCTGAACTTCTCTATGACCACTTTGTGGGATTGATGGATAATTTTTGTCAAGCATCAATATTATTCACACAAATGCTGATAAACATCAACATTATTCACACAAATACTGATAAACATCAACATTATTCACACAAATACTGATAAACATCAACATTATTCACACAAATGCTGATAAACATCAACATTATTCACACAAATACTCATAAACATCAACATTATTCACACAAATACTCATAAACATCAACATTATTCACACAAATACTCATAAACATAAACATTATTCACACAAATGCTGATAAAGATAAGAATCAGGTCTTTGTTCTATGTCTGCCCACTCTCAACACTGATGGATGATTCTGTTGTTATGGATATGAGGAAACCTAATTCTTGTATGATTACACGAAGCCATGTGCTCTATTCTGCCAAGATAAGATGACATGACAAGCAACTATTTAGTTATGGGCAATTCTCCATTCATATAACAAGAGGCACTCAAAAGTCTGTAAAACTTACCCAATACAATGAAATCATGTGCTCTATTCTATAGATATTAATTGGTTGGTTAGTTAGCTAGTTAGTCAGTTACCTGCTTAGATGGTTAGTTAGATAGCTAGATGGTTGGTTGGTTAGTTGGTTGATTAATTAGCTAGTTAGTTGTTAGTTGGTTAGCTGGTTGGTTGGTTGGTTGGTTAGTTGGTTGTTTGGTTAGTTAGATACATATAGTTAGTTGGTTAGTTAGCTGGTGACTTAGCTAGTTAGTTGGTTATTTAGTTATTTGGTTAGTTAGCTTGTTAGGTAGTTGGTTGGTTAGTTAGATAGTTAGCTGGTTAGTTGGCTGACAGGCTAGCAACCTAGTTATATAGTTAGTTGGTTGGTTAGTTAGTTAGTTAGTTAGTTAGTTAGCTGGTTAGTTGGTTATTTATTTAGTTAGTTGGTTAGTTAGCTGGTTAGTTGGTTATTTATTTAGTTAGTTAGTCAGCTGGTTAGTTGGTTATTTATTTAGTTAGTTGGTTGGTTAGTTAGCTGGTTAGTTGGTTGGTTAGCTGGCTATCAAGCTAGTTAATTAGTGTAGTTAGTTAGTTGGTCAGACAGACAGACAGACAGACAGACAGACAGACAGACAGACAGACAGACAGACAGACAGACAGACAGACAGACAG
>JAULBS010157546.1:1773-11783 GCA_032355785.1 Symmetromphalus regularis | reverse complement strand
GAGACCAACAACCAATAGGAATTTGCGTTTGTTAAAGGCGCATAACTCTATTATAGAAAATACACTGTCGTCGGTAATTCGTTTCGGTAATTTAATTGAAAATTGTCTGTTAGAGATTTTCTGGGTATGGAATTTGAAAACAATTCCGGATATTTGGTAACAAATCCGAAATTCCGGGTATTGGTTAAAAATTCCGGAATTTTCGGAAAATTCCGGAAAGGTGGTCGCCCTGAGTCGCTGAGTCGTTTTCAAGTATGGAAGCATACCCGAACTCAGCTAAAGATACTTTAAAGTGAGATGCAACTCAGACGATGCACTGATAAGTCTATAGCCTGGTTCAGACATTTTTCAAATTGCCGCATTAAAACTTGCGATTTCCAAGTCTATTTATAGGTGTAAAATTAGTTCAGACTTAGAGAAATCTTTCTTCCTCCTAGACCGCCCAGGGCATATCTCACCTATAATAGGTCAATCTTGCTATGAAATGTTTAACAACAGGATGACAGAATTCTCCAAACCCCCTGCCCCAGTCTAGAAATTTTTACCCAAAAATGTGTGATATGTATGTCTTACAATGTATCTATATAATATGTTAAACCTCATATGTCTTTACTGTTTATATCATATATAACGGAAATCAGGGGCGGATCCATGATTTCAAATTAGGGGGGAGGGGCGCACTTGATAATTTTTTTCCAATTTTAGGGGGGGTGCGCCCCCTAAATCCGCCTCTGTGAAATAAAGAAATTTGAGTTCTCAAAGTTGCCAGAGTGCACTATATGCCCGCAGACCACCACTACAAAAATTAAGAATCCACTTAAAAAAATGGATGGTATGTCCCCACGAATCGGAACGATTGTAACAATGGGCGGCGTTGAGGGTTAGTGTGTCCGGGGGTATGCTTCCCCGTGAAAATTTCGAAATTTAAATACAGGAAAAACGATTTTAATGACTTTTAGATAAATTATTGGGGCCGCGGACGCTGTCCCTGCCGCTCCAGTTCCGACGGCCATGACCCCTGACTATGGACGTTAAAACGTCAAGAAATGAATCACACCTGCATATGGGGTGCCAAGTGTAAACAAATTATTTAAGCTATTTTAACCATTTTTCTGCACATTTAATTTATATTAATATATATATATTGCAGAGATTTAATAAATAATTTATTTAATAAAAAATTTTTTTATTATATAAACACATATATAAATTAAATGTGCAGAAAAATGGTTAAAATAGCTTAAATAATTTTTTTTACACTTGGCACCCCATACTAGAGTACATTGATTTATTAATTATCAGCTATTGGATGTCAAACATTTGGAAATTATGACAGGTGGTCATGGGTGAGCCAGCCTCCAACAGGTTTTGAACCACGGCCTTCAGCTTGAGAGACGAACGTTTTACCATTGGACGACTGAGGCTCTATTTATATTACACTATTCAGTGTAATATTCCTCAGCTAAAATCAGTGTACCTCAGTGAGTGTGTCTGTGTGTGTATGTGTGTGTGTGTGTGTTTCTGTCTGTGAGTTTGTGTGCGTATATCTGTGTTTGTGTGTGTGTGTGTGCGCGCGCGCGTCATAAAACACATCTAAATACATCTAGATACAAACAAAAATAAAATGTTCAGTAAATATTAATATTACAAACAAATATACATTTAAGTATTATAAAAATGATAAAAGATAACTGAGAAGGAAATAAAAATCATGTCATTAACTCTACGTCTATGCATTGAAAAATAAATATATTTAGATAAACCTAATACAGATTTCTTTGATTTTAATATGAATAATTTTATAAATTTATTATAAATAGGCCAAGCATAATAATAGTTCTTTATAAGTCATGATCTAATATCTTTATTGTAAAGATAAATATGAAGTGTCTTTCATCTTCATTATTGTTTGTATCGCATTATGTACATAGCGTTTTATCTTTTGGAATATTGGTGCAACCATAAGTATTATTTTTAAATATATATAATCCAAATAAAGAACGTTAATTTAAGTGAAACAAAATAATTGAATTTACATTAATGACATACACAATAAAATGGAAAGGGCTTCTTAATAAGTTTTACTGTTGCTATGGACACCATCTTGGTTGCTAATGAAGGTATGTTTAATTACATTTTTGTAATATCCATTATACATTTCTGGATGAAGCATACCTAAAGTCATACAAAGGCTACTGTTTTATCATTGGTAAGGACATCTTGTTGATTACTAGGGAAAGAAGTTTTATCATTGGTAAGGACATCTTGTTGATTACTAGGGAAAGAAGTTTTATCATTGGTAATGATATCTTGTTGATTACTAGGGAAAGAAGTTTTATCATTGATAAGGACATCTTGTTGATTACTAGGGAAAGAAACATATGGAATACATATGTTTAAAATATGTGAAACATGTGTCTATTTTTGCTCTGTAGAAAGACAAAAATATATGAACAAAAATAGTGTTATATAAGTATTTACATTGAAACAAAATCTTAGTTTTAACATGTTAACATGCCTAAATAGGTTTAAAATAATTGTATTAATAAATATCACTCTGAATATTATCATAATATTATTTAGAAAAAATAATGTAATGTGATTTAAAATACGTTTACCGTTTCTCTTTGAACTCCCACCGTGAACATTTCTACAGAGAACAAACATTGTTAAAACGATATTATTATTTAAAATAGTTTTCTTGTCATTGATTAATACTTTTTTACGAAACTACATATGAAAAAGGGCCAATCTAAATATCGAACAATCAACAAAACATTAGTACACAACCGTTACTATGGTAACAAAAGACAAAGCTTCGTTATTCAACTGTTGGTATAGACATGTATTTTGAAAACTAACAGTAAATTGATTGCCAATACATTGAAGAACGTTTGTGTGTATAATTTTCTCTGTAATGTTCCAACAAATGAATAAAATGTTGATTTGTTTTATCTGTGAAAACAATTTGCATTGATTTTTGTGTTCATTGACGATTCACTAGAGTGTTATGCACCATTACCATTGCGGATTTAAAGTGAATGCAATTCAACAATAAAATAAAATACTTGTTGTAAAATAATTGAAATGTGAAGTGATGTTGATGTCAAAGAAATTGGTCATGGCTTATTGGTATCAAATGATTATGGTATTTTACATATCTAATTGCATAAATAAAATGGCTGGACTTTATTATTATTATTATTATTACTATTACTTGTTATTATTATTATACATTTTTATTGTTTAATCTAAATACTTCATTTAACTGGTGTACATTATTTCGATCTTCTACACACATGTACAATATTTCAAACATATTTAAGTAATTTAAACGAAATAACTGTTATGTGTGATCTAAATCATATTTCTGCACAAAGCAGCAGTCCAAGGTTAGTGCATGCACCATCTAAAGGGCCTGAAAAGGGGAGTGGCGGGGATGATGATACCATATGTTCATGAAAGTTGAGTGTATTTTGTCCTATCTATGGCATCCATTATAAACATGGCACTTATTTTAAATGTATGTTTGAAGAGTTAAGAAAATCAGACACATTCTCAGCCAAAAAATATAGCTTATCTCGAACTTCAGTACAAAAACACCTTTTATTTAAAAACCACGTCAATTCTAGCTTGAACAAAACACCAATTTACTGATAGCTATAAACACTACCGTTGTATGACATATTGTGGTTGTGTTGTGTGTAGGGACATGCTGATGTCCATTAACTTATAGCTATAAACACTACCGTTGTATGACATATTGTGGTTGTGTTGTGTGTAGGGACATGCTGATGTCCATTAACTGGCAGCTCTTGAGTGTTAAGGCAAAACCTAGCAAATCATATTATTTAAATTTTGAAAAATTGGTGAATTACAGAATCCAATTGTTACTTTCTTGGTTTTCCCATAACAAAATTTTACAATAAGGGCATATTTTTCTAACTTTGTATGCTATATACGGTGAGGCCAAACCTAGTAACTCCAAAAATGGCACTAACTCAATGTTGACCAAAATATGACTTGCTGTAAGCACTACTACCGAAGTATAACATATTGTGGTTGTGTCATTTATAGGGGCATGATGATGACCGCATGTGATGTTGCAGCAATAACCAAACCATGGGAGATACAGCAGGAGATAGCACAGCTTGTGGCTGGAGAATTCTTTGAGCAAGGAGACATCGAGAAAACTCAGCTTGGCAAAAAACCTATAGTAAGCCAGAACTAATGCTTAGCAAAACTTCTCAATGAATGTTTGATACATCAAACATTATAAAACGGATGTTAACGTTACATTCTGTGATCATTTAATAAAGTGAAAAAGTAAAGTTTGTTTTAATTAATGACGCCTCTATAGCACATTGATTTTTATCATCATCGGCTATTGGACACCAATCATATGGTCATTCTGACATATTTCTTGTAATAAGAAATGAAAATCATTGTACAAGTACGTTACTTGTCTGTGATCCTTGTAATAAGAAATGAAAATCATTGTATAAGTACATTGCTTGTCTGTGATCCTTGTAATAACAAATACAAATTATTGGATAAGTACGTTACTTGTCTGTGATCCTTGTAATAAGAAATGAAAATCCTTGTATAAGTACATTACTTGTCTGATCTTTGTAACAAGAAATGAAAATCCTTGTACAAGTACGTTACTTGTCTGTGATTCTTGTAAATAGAAATGAAAATCATTGTATAAGTACGTTACTTGTCTGTGATCCTTGTAATAAGAAATGAAAATCCTTGTATAAGTACATTACATGTCTGATCTTTGTAACAAGAAATGAAAATCCTTGTACAAGTACGTTACTTGTATGTGATCCTTGTTAAAAGAAATGAAAATCCTTGTACAAGTACGTTACTTGTCTGTGATCCTTGTAATAAGAAATGAAAATCCTTGTACAAGTACGTTACTTGTATGTGATCCTTGTAATAAGAAATGAAATTCTTTGTACAAGTACGTTACTTGTCTGTGTAATTGCATAATTTTATTTTGTTTCAGCCAATGATGGATCGAGATAAAAAGGATGAATTACCCACAATGCAAGTGGGTTTTATAGACGCCATATGCATTCCAGTCTACAAGGTAAGATTTTTTTTTAATTAAATGATGGGCAAACATTCAGATCCATAAATGCTATTTCACATGAGGGATGGCGTGGGTTTCTCGAAGTTTCTTAACATCGTTGTAGTTTGTAAAAACCAATTAGCAATGATTTAAGAAATAGCTGTTTTACATTTCTGAGTACGTCAATTTTTGGTACAATTTTATAGAGATATATTTGTACAAGATATAATATACAATTTCTAATATCTCATGTATAAATTGAACTGATTTTTTTTCTTCTAGATTTTAAAAAGAAAGTGTTTGTATAATGTTATTTTGTTTAGTAATAAAACTCACCAATACAACCCCATCAAACTGGGGGGGAGGGAGGGTCAGTTAATTTGTTTTTGTTATGAAATTTTCGACATTTTACAATATTATGTTTGATTTCTAAAATAATAATAGATATGTTTGAAGAATGACAATAGCTCTGAGAAACACAATATATTATTTCATGTGTTTCTATAGCAATGAAAATTTCCCATAGGTGTTTACAAGTATTGTACATGGATACGTATAATTATTGTTGGCATTTCAATTTACAAAATGCCTGTTATCGCGATTTGGTTCCAGTCTGAGATCGAAAGTCCTCATATAAACACGAAAGCGATGAGAACTCTAAATAACAGAAACATATTACTTGTTTTAAAGGATATTGTTGTATTGGTTTGTTTTATTATTAAAATATGTGACTATGACTACAATGCAATGACAGATACACAACAAACCTTATGAATGTCGTCATTAATACATGACAGATTATCTTTAATCGTGTATATGTAGTGAAGCAATACGTAATCGTCTTAATATGTTTTCATTATTACATGTATGTTTTGTTGGTAATTTATGTTTACATGATTTAAACATAGTTATATATTTTATTTATTGTGGAGTTGGAGTTCTTATTATATATATACTTTCAATATCTAAATATCTATGGTTATTTTATTCTAGACATAAAGCTGATTTAAAATTATCCTTGGCAAACATAATAAAATGTGTATTTGTTGCCTTTGTCAGTTGTATATAAAAGATCATTTGCTGTGGAGCAAAAAGAACAACCTTTCAAGAGTATACGTGTCCAACAGGTTTCTTTTGGACCTAGTGTCATAAATACTATGTAGTTTACATCAAGAAGACAGTTATTAAAGTGATCGAACCGAGTTTTATGAGGACTGTCACCAGTTAAGCAGGATCGTGATCTACTTGTGACTAGCATAATAGTATACATCTTTTAGCCTGTAAACAGCCACGCCAATTGTTAGCTTAATATAGCCATGTTTTGTGCATCCAGTATGTTTTTTGGTTATCCTTGTGTTTCAGAAAGTAAGTTGGAAAGAATTTCAGCCAATTAGTGGGGGGGTGGGAGTATATTTTTATTATTGGCATTGTGAGCTATTTAGGCTTTTAATAAGTCAAAATGTGTGGGGGCATACCTGTACATATGCCACAAAAATGTTGCAAAATAGTTGTGGAAAAGATAAATTAGTCCAAGTGTGGTATAAATCAATGTTATTGTTTTACATAATGGCAAAGGGTATCTTGCCTCACCGCTGGCAGTCCTCATAAATTGAGCACAGTGTCTTTAAACATTGTGATAGTCTCGTTATACAAACATTCCTCTACTTAAGATGTTTGCTGAAGAATGGCCAGAACTAAAGCCTCTTCTTGAGGGTTGTCAAGAAAATCGTCAACGATGGTGCAGTTTGGCACATGACGGTGACGACAATGGTTAGCTTTGCATGAAAGCAGATAGTTTGGCTATCGGATTGGCTGCTCCAGTTTCGTTTTGATGTGGTTCTTTTCTTCTTTTTTTTTGATCTGTATATTGTTTGCATTGTCTGCAAAGCTCGATATCACAAGGATGGGTTTGTCGTAGGTTTTATCTTGATGGCATTTAGTGAAATCACTTATTTTTATGGTTACCAATTTGCACATTGTTCTTTTAAAAAAAGAATATCTAGAAAACATATTTTAAATTATTGAAAAAATTCTTTACTAAATGAAAAAAAAAGTTTCCATCTAGAGGTATTAAGGCAAAAAAGCAAAGTTTTGGTAATGAAATAAGTTTAATTCTCGATAAACATTTTGGAGTACATTTTGTGGTGTTAATTAAAAACTATCAAATATAATGCCTTCAAGAAAATTGTCGACGACAACAAACACATCGTCATTTGCTTGTTATACAATTGTGTTTCTTTTTTCTTTCTTTCAGAGCATTTTAACATTCACGTGTTCCACACTGCTTGTTGTTGAAATCACCATTTATAGATCTTGCAAATAACACAAAATCTCATGGGATCCTTTGGGATATCGTTCACTTGATTTTACTATATATAGACAACCAATCAGAAAAAATACCTTCTTCTTTCATCTAGTACAGAATTCTTAAGGGAGATAATCAACTCTCAAAACACATTATTTAATGTTAATTTCTGTTGTAATTTAAATTTAAGGCTTACGTTAGTTTTATTATTCAGTTTATTTAGTCAAGTTCATTAAAAATTGTTAATATTAAGATAAAGTTTTCTATACAGTCATTGCATCAAAATATGAAAGAAGTGAAAATAAGATAGAAATACGTAGACCCTCAGTGATACCATAGGCAATGTAATCTCTCACACATCAAACATCGTTCTAGACCTTGTCACATTTTCTCTGGATATATTTTGTTCTGAGATACAGTTTAGTGTTCACATTTTGGGTTTTTTGCAGACGTCAAGACTAGCTCATGCTGAACGAGTAGTTAAGATATTCCATTGTTATTTTTATAGTCATTGGCAAAAGTTTAAATTTATTTTGTAATTATTTCCACTTATATTACAGAATGAAAGACGACATAAAACAGGCCGTGAAATGGTAATCCATCGATTGCGTTCATATTTCAGCAGAACGTGTTTTCCATCTATAATTGTTTTCTCATACACCAACACAATGTCCATCTGCAGAGAAAGTTTCTATACAGTTATTCCATCAAAATATGAAAGCAGTCAAAATAAGATAGGAATACGCAGATATATATATATTTTCTAAGCTGTTATATATAATTCCAAGCGTTCTTAATACCACAGGTAGCAGTCATACTAAATATACTTAACAAAAAAAGAAGGTATGCATGTTGAAATATTTTTGTTTCATGAGGTGGTACACAAGTTGTGATATTACTTCACACACACCTCCTCCTAAATGGTATGGTTATCTAATTATAGAATTTCAGCTATGAATGTCGTCTGGTTTATGAAATAAATGACTACTGATTACATGCATACGTTCTGTTTTGGTTGAGTATAGATAGTAGTGCCTATAACGTTATTGTTCTATGGAATCTATGCGCAGTTCCATTAACAGAAACTGTATAAAAATATTTACTAGTATCAGTTAAGCTGAAATTTGTATCTGCATTTGACAGCAGTTCTAAGTGATCGATTGATTATCTGGTAGTCGTTAGATCGCCACAAGTCTGCTTATTTCAAGGCCTGTTAAAATATTATTTAAACTTACTCCACATCCAAATTTGGACCACTCTAAGTGATTGAAGCGGTACTTTTTGTTCGCATATTTAGATGTTTAGGGTGCATAAACTCAATAGTTTCTTTCTTCGATTCCAACAGCTGTTTTCTGAAATGAATGACAAATTGGAACCGCTGTATGAGGGATGTGAAAGTAATAGGCAAAACTGGCAGCTTCTTGCGAGGAAGTCAACGCCAAATGGAACCCCCGCAGACTCAGGTGCCACCGAGGTCTTACCAGTCGTTTTACTAACAGTGTTTTAGTTCCATTTCCTCTCCTCCTTTATTTCCAATCCACTTAGTGTTAACATTTTGGAGTAACTTCCTTTGAAAATGACATTTTTTTGTATATAAATTTCTCTTCCATTTTTGAATGACAGTAGAGTATAAAAAATGTATAAAAAGAACAATTTTAATAAATTTTGTAGTGTTTGGGTATATAAGTTAGTATTTGCTATTTGCATTATTACGTAAAAAGAGACATAAAAAGATACACTGTTTTAAGTCATTTATGTTTGTTCAGTTGTTTTGTTTGGTGGGGGGGGGTATGTTTGTTCAGTTCTTTTGTTTGGGTTTTTTTTGGATATATAATTTGTTTTTAATTTTTCCTTTCCAATTTTGAGTTAAAATGATTTGAAACAATGATCATATAAAATAAATAATTTTTTTATATAATTGCATAATTTTAAAGTAAATAAAGATTCACTTACCTTTCAAAATGTTTCTCTATTTTCCTTCATAAAGTATCGTTTTACATATATATTGTACTTGTAATCACCTGCCTTCTCTTTATTAATTTGTTTTAAAACATGCCTACCTTCACGTACTTTATCATGCGTTTCCCATCACAACAACATTTTGTCTTTACCTCTCTGTTTTTAGTATTTAATATAAACGCTTTCTCCTTAAAATACAAGTTGGCGGTTCAATAAATTAAAGTATTTTACTCAAACAACACATTCATAAAACACAATGGGGTGAGTGATTCGAACTTTAGTGTTTATCTACTCATGTGAGGAATCAACCTTATTATTTTACTTTTGTTTTCTTTGCCTAAAACAAATGTTTACACATCCCAAATAATAAATATCAAATAATAGTTTTCTTTTATAAACGTTAGTAACCTGATATCCTACTTACTATAGTTTTGTGTGGCTTTAAATATGCGCATAGCGGATAACCACACAATGCCGTTTATAACATAGTCATAGTTATAAACAAATGGTGGGTCATCGGTTAAGGTATTGAAAGAGTGCTTAAGAAATATTTTAACTTAACTTAGATTTAAATATGTTAAAGTTAACATTCCCTCGTCGGGGGGGGGGGGGGGGGGGGGGGGGGGGGGGGGGGGGGGGGGGGGGCGGGGGCGGGGGGGGGGGGGG
>JAULBS010157524.1:0-11783 GCA_032355785.1 Symmetromphalus regularis | reverse complement strand
TAAGGGATTGAGGGATACAAGTTACCAGTGGTAAATTTATATCAGGCGTAATATAAATAAATTATCATTTGCCAAAGGCATATTTAAAAAATAAATAAATATTATGGTATTTTATCTAATAATGATTAATCAGTGTACATGGTATGACGCAGTATGTAGTCAATCACGCACCCCTCTTTTAGAAATGAATTAAACCGGATTACAGTTCCGCGATGCAAAAGGAGACTGACCACGTGCATTTGCAAATAGTGTTGTCTAATTGTGAGGCGTAGCAATCTGCATAATCGGTTGTAAAAGTGCATGTTTACCTCCAATGAAATCTTTCGCAAATATTTTCACCAAACTATAAATACATTCGCAAATTTTTTTGTTTGTCACAATTGGCGTATTTGGCGAACGACAGCACGAGCCCTGCTTTAATATAAAACAAATCTGTTGTTGTGTAACCATTCTCCCATTATAGTTTTTATGGGATTCCATTTTAACAATTTTTTGGTATGTGTGAACTACTGGCTATTAATCAAGTGATGACTGGGAGGCAAAATACTTTGGGTTCAATGGGCCGCAAATAAATCAGCATCAAAATAATAGATATTATGTTAATTTCAGATGGTAAAATAAAGAATTTTTTAAAGATTTTCCCAAACAATAATCTACCTAGACTACAGAGTACATCCTTAAACTAGCTTACTCACCAAGCTAATGGTGGTGTAATCAAAGGAGCAGATGTTATTCTGAAATTCTTGTCATCCCATCTTGATTTGAGTGGCAAGACAGCTTTACACTGAGGACTCTGTGATGCTGATAACTTAAGCTTTTTAATGGCATCTCTTGGTGGACTCCAGCCTCGAGATCCGACTCTCTGTGAACATCCAGATGCATTTTTTCTTGCTGGACTAGGACTTCGAGTTCTCCTTCGACTTCGCAATTTATAACTTGAAATTTTCCTTTTCCTTGAAATAGATTGTATGACTATTTCATAGTCTGGTTCTGATGGAGACAAGAATCTTCTTTTTGCAGCAAGAGATCTGTAGAATCTAGTTCTGTCTCTTAACCTGGATAGACGGCAACGGGAATGTAAGCCAGCCATAGATTGAGGACTTTGAGCTCTCAAGCAAGATGGACTTAGTGATCTAGCTCGATGCACCTGCTCAAAATGGATAGGATTTTCACATTCTGGTGAAAGAGATCTGGATTTCCTTCTATATAGCATCTGAACCATCTTGATGGTGGTTTTCTTCAACTCAGCCTTTTTATTTTTTATTTGTTGCTTGGCTAGTAAAAAGTCATTTAATGCTCCTTTTTCCCAGCCCAATCTGGAATAGTAATATTAACACTAATTTAAAATCTAATTAACAAAATTTGACAGTAATTCAAAAATACATACTTAACAAGTGCTGAAATATCCCTTGGACACATCTTAAGAGATATTTGAGATGTGGCTTAATGGTGTAAGTAGTTAGATTAGGGTTAAATATTTACTGAAGTGTGTAATGATAGTAGTCTTCAGAACAAGACAAATGCCTGTTTCAGTGTGTGCAATATAAAAAACAAAACAGTTTTTACAAAGAACAAATACCCATCTTGTGATGTGTAGCATATACATGTTTATAATTCAGGTGAAATACGAGTCTTAGGTGTATAATGATAAACATGTTTCATTACTGTAGCAGTTTCTAACAGTATAAATATAACATTAAAAATAGTGAAATGTCAGTCTTGAGATGTATACTAATATAAATTTTAACCAGTAAAATACCTGATGAGATACTTAGTAGTAAACAAAATACAGTCAAACCTATTTATAAAGGCTCTACTAAAGGTGAACTTAACTATTAAGAATAGGTAGGCTTTAGCTACATAAACTTGTACACATGACTTATTACTGGGAGTCATAAAGGCTATATTATACAGTATACAAAGTTGACCTTAATAGAAGGTTGGACTGTAGTCAAAAATACCTGTCCTTCGGAGCACTATGATAGAAATCATCACAAGCTCTCATCAAACATTCATCAACAGGCAATGGAGACGGTAATTTTATATCACTTGGATCAACAGGTTGATATTCGGTATCTTCCATCTAAAACAAAAATATTAGTCATCATTTTTGAAAATAAAAACAATTTCTAACTTTGCAATTAAAACACCTCGTATATTAATATGGATGTCATCAACACTGCACAAGCAACAGGTCCAGAGAGTAAAACACAACAGTTTTGAAATACTGATAAAGATACAGGTCATCTGGGCTCTTATCTCCATTAACAACAATTTACATTTAAGTATTAAAGTAATATGCAGGATTTTAATTGCCTATTTATGTTTTATGAATTTCTGCCATTTTGATGTTTATTACTTCATGTATACATATTACCAACATTATTTAACCTACTTCTAAAATTTTTGTGGTGGATCGATAGATCTTCTTTGGAATCTGGATTCCACCATTTTTTTTAGTTTATTATTTTAATTATACATATTATTATTGAATAATTTACTTAATGGGTGTTTGTAATTGTTTAGATTTTCCAATCTGTATAAACAATACATTGGAGAGATGGGCGTCACAGCCAGAATACAGATTTATATTATCATTAAAATTCTATCCAAAATTGATATTTTAAGTATATAAATTTAAGTGGTGGAGAAGCAGGTTCAAAATGCATACAATGCATAAAATGCAAATTGGAAAATGTTAACAATTGTAAATGATTCCTTAGCTGTATCAGCGTCAAACCTTTTTTTCCACCCTTTCACTTCCTAAGTACAAAATCATGGATCAGCTACTGAATTTCTCCTATAATCATGAAAAAACTTATATTTACCTGTATAAGTGGAACAATTAGGCCAGCTGGTAAATCAAAGTATTTCATGTTAATATCACAGACATGAAGAGGATTAGAAGAGACACTTTTATTTACAGTCACTGTTGTAATTGTGTCATGCCCAATTTCACAAACATTTTCATCTGTGGGATACACTGAATCCAACATATGTGCTTGGTCCACCAACGTCTGCGGTTGGTCCACTAATGCCTGTAGTTGGTCCACCAATGGCTCTGCTTGATCCACCAATGTTTGTGGTTGGTCCACCAATGTCTGTGGTTCATTTACCACATTGTAAGTTGAATCAAGACATGTTTCTGCTGATTTTTCTATTAAAAAAAAAATATTAATAATAAAAATTATCATGATTTATTTTAATTTAAAATAATTACTTTATTGCATAAATATATAACAATTCCTATCCCACAATAACTTTCCTAGTAGTAATTTTTTAATGTTTATACATGTGACCCAACCTCCAAGAAACCATTTTGTAAACTCTGCATGTCTGGCAGAATACTTTCCCAAAATCACATGTTAAACTGGAGTTAGTGATATATTCCGCTATAATATACCTGATTCCTTCTGAATACATTCATATTCTTTGCTCATTTCCTCCTCCAGATCCTGTACAGCCTTGAGGTGTTTCTTTCCTTTCAAATGCTCATCCAATTGATTGGTCGCTACAATGATCTTGCAAAGAGCACATCTTGTAGTTCCTTTTGGAACAAATACAGACTGAAAGGTATCAAAGATACAATAGGATTAAATTTATCACTTGGCAATAGTGAATATCCATACAAGAAAAACATTTACTTATGGCTTTAGCATCAAATTTCATCAGGCCTAAAAAAAAATAATTAAAAAAAAATCCAAAGTAAGTCAATTCCTTCACTATTGTCACTATTCTGAATGAACAGGTTTTTAAAGTAATCAGCATTTAACTTTTTATACAAACTTTACCAATGGACAGACAACTCGCACACTAATTTAAATTAATCAATAAAATACTGATTGAATGTGTAAGGCAAAGTAAGATATAAAATGTCTTTGTCCACATCAAACTTTTCCCCAAAAATTTATTAAAAAATCCTAAATATTTCTACAATAATGGCAGTTTTTACTGTTTTCATACCCTCTTTGTCTAGCAGAACTGTTTCTCACTCAGTATTCCATAGAAATACATGATGAGAATCAGGGATTGCATTTTTCAACGTCATCAAATATTCCATTGTGCACCATAAAGAACATTTACATTAGTGTCACTAGTATATTCTGATCTCAAAGATCCTTAAAGTACGTTTATCTCTTCAGAATTAACATTAGAAGGCATTCAAAGCTTGTAACATGCTGTCATGTCGAGCCACTTTTTTAAAATTGTGTGTTAATTGTTAAGAACATCGTCTTTAACATATCTGAATGGACACTAGAAATGACAATAAGTATTAAACCAGGTTCCTAACTTTCACTCTTCAATACATGTATTCTATAATTTATAAGGGCATATTTTGGGCACTAACAGTAGTCACAATACTTGATCTAGAGTTTACAATAAGTAATTCTACACTAACTGTACTGATGTCACATGAAAGCTATAGTCAAAACATAATAATGGTTTTGTATAGAAGCTAGATGGTGGCACCATTTTGATTTGTTGAACCAGTCACGGGATGTTTGATTTTGTAGTAAACCAAAACGTGCAATGGACAAACCCATGAAGCTATTTCCTGTTTAACAATTGGTATTTCAAAGGCTTTTGTATGCTCTGACCTTTCTGTATGAAAGTGCATATAATAAAACATTCTGTGCTACTAATCACAGAGAAGTCTATGTGATCATCTTTTTTCTTCTGAATGCAATGTAACTAGTCTGACTGACCTATGCTGACACTGGGTGATCGTAAGAAAGTATACACAAAAAAGATGTCCAGATACCCTGCATACTCTGAATCTGGATGCCAGTATAAAGGGGAATGATGTCATGCTCAAATGCAATAGGTATGAATATATTAATTAATTTTTCTTACAGAAAAATAGTCATGGTGAGACAGGCAACAGTATACAGACAGAAAGAAACAAAGGATCACATCATTAAATGTGACCAGTATAATGGTGATTTGGTAAGACAGACAACACTATACTGATGGAAAGAAAGTGTTTGTGCACTGTTAGGAAGTTGTCCATGTTAACAAGTGACACACTCAATAATGAATACTGACATTCAATGCATCTACAACATCTTTGTCATGTTATATAAACATTAGAACATAAATAAAAATGTCATCATTACCATTCATTATTTATTTCCCTTAGTATGTGATTTGGCACCTACTCAAAAAATCAAAACTTGTTCTAAACCATATTTTTACATTAAGCAAAGTCCAAGAGATTACATTCTAAGACATCATGGTCTGCCTTCATGAATCACAATCAAACTATGGTATTCACAAAAGGTTTGGTATATTTTTTCTTGTAGCTGAATTGACAAAACAAAATAACAATTCATTAATTTAAACAACAAAATAACATCTCTCATTGATTGATATAAAATAATTTTATTAAAAACAAAAGGAATGGGCCGAAGTTTTCCAACTTACTAAGCCCACAAATATATGTACAATATAACTGGTGACACTTTAACATAATAAATAATTTAATATATATAATTAGTTTCAGTTTAGTGAAACAAAATACTTAAATTGAGGAAAACATTATATACAGAAGCATTTTAAAAGTAGAGAAAACAGAAATACATTTGCATTAAGACAATTAAAACATGTTATCAAAAAAAATTAAAAAATTAAATAGAAATTTAAAATTATGCTTAATTAAAGTTAAGGCTATACCACATTAAGAAAAGCAATAGCTGTAATACAGCTTTTGACTTTTGTAAAGGCAAAACAAAATCCCACATGTACTTCTATTTAATAATCAAAGTTTCATTTAATAATGATTACATATCCCAAACATCAACTGGGTCATTCCATGTCAGATCAACAAATGGCTTCCACCAATGCGTCTTAGAATTGGCTGAAAAAATATATGTCAAAATATCCATTAAAAAAATGATATCCTGAAAATTTCAGCTTAATCGGATAATTTTTCAAATTTTGGCCGAGGTTTGAAGTTTTTGTCAGATTTGTGGGATTTTTTTTTATTTTTATTTCCACGACACTTTTGATTATCATTTTCAAAACTTCATAAAAGTTGTAATAATCATCGCAGAGCTTTCAAATTTGGCATTTAAACTAATCAGACAATGCGGAATCCAAATTTATTGTCATAATAAGTGTAAGATTTGTTGGGAAGAAGTTGTGGTGCCATATACCACTTCAATTTTTTTTATCAATAATATTTGGTGTCACTAACAAATACGGTCATATCTCTAGGGGTATAGGTCACACAGCTTTGAAACTTCACCGATTTATTCTTCATATATTTTTCATCAACCAGTAAAAATATCAGAGACGTGTTCTGCCTACTTTGGATTTTATGATTTTTTGATTGGGGTGTAATTCAATTCCTTAGATTCAATATAAGCTATGGAATACAAAGCAATGTGTAGTTGTGATACAATGTAAGTTGAATAAAATAATACACTGCACCCATGTAACTGCTTCCATTTAAATTAAAGTATATTTATTTCAGTTAAAAATTAGTAAGACAGGAACTAGTGTCATTTGCAGCAGATATTACAACTCTGACTGATAAAAAAGCATAATTTTAAATTAAAAGAAAATATTTTTGTTGTTTTACACTACAGGAGAAACTCATACATAATACATAACAGTACTGGTTATACAATGAATATTATGTACAAAGAAAGCTCTACAATGTATGAGTCAATAACTTAATGGTTTCACATTGTAAAAAGGTTAAATTCTGGTCAGAAATGTTATTAAGAGATATTTGCTTAATGTTCCAAGAAAAAATGATAAATTCTGAGGATGCTTTACTGTAACAAATTAATTAATACTTCAATGTCATCATAAGATAGACTTCACATGAATGGACACTTTTGATTACTAAGATATTGTTTTTTTAAATCTTTCTATTAAACTCGTAGATTATCAAATAAAATATTTAGTAGCCTGGTCTTGAAAATGAAAATCAATTATTAATTAAGTAAACTAAAAAATTATAATAGAATACAACACATTTTTCTATCATCCTGAAAGTAAAGTTTATTTTATTTAACGACACCTCTAGAGCACATTGATTTTTTATCTTATTATCGGTTATTTGATTGATGCTATTGGACATCAATCATATGGTCATTCTGACATATTTATTTAGAGGAAACCCACTGCTGCCACAGACAGGACAACATATACCACAGCCTTTGATGAACCAGTTGTGGACCACTGATTGGAATGGAAAATAGCCCAAACTTTTATTGGGTCCACTGAGGATCGATCCGACTACCGACTGCTTCACAGGCATACTACCAACCCATGCCAAGTATCACAAACAAACAAATTATACTACCAAGCCATGCCAAGTATCACAAATAAATTCTACTACCAAATCATGCAAAGTATCATAAATAAAAGAATTATACTACCAACCCAGGGCAAGTATCACAAACAAGCAAATTATACTACCAACCCAAAGCAAGTATCACAAACAAATTATACTATCAACCCAGGCCAAGTATCATAAACAATCTCTTTTCACTGCTATAAAAAACCCAATAACATCTTAAATAAGTCATAAAAAAAAAGATATGTCAAACATGTTTTTAAAGTTTGTCAACTAAGTTAATTAGATTTCAATTTAGAGGCTGGTTATTGTGGATTTAAAGCCCCTAAATGACATTTAAAATTGAACGCATTAGCATGATGTTTTAAATGTAACGTTTAGGATTTTAAATCCACTATAACCTACTTCTCAAATGAAATCAGAGTATGTTTATCTCCATTCTACCATTGCTATAAAAAGACTACACTTGGAACTTTTTCCATAAGTGGAGCAAAAAGGCATTAATAATAAGCTAGAGTTCAAAGGTCAACAAAGAATGTAGATGTAAATGAAATTACTGTGTGAAGTAACAGTGTGGTGCAAAACTGACTCATGCAGGTCAGTGGTAGAGCTGTTTATTTTTCGTTTAAATGAAATCTACTAAAATAACTTTGTAGATTGTGAGAACATGATTTAGCAAAGTTCTGTGATGTTATTATCTGCAAGTGTTTTACTGTAGAGACTTGTGAGTATGGAAAAGAAAAATGACAACTTGTTCGGATGCCCACGATACCGATGGTGGCAACTGTTCATACTTCAGGTGGTCTCTTTGTTAGTGATTCGTTATTTTATTTTCATTTCTTATGGATGTTTTCTTGAAATTCCTTTTAAGTAAAGTTTTCAAATACAGATCATTTAAATGTTTAAGAGATATAAACAAACATGTTATAAAATAGAATGAATGTGAAGTGGCTAAGTGTGTTTATGTCTGGGGCATGATTTTGGAAAATAGCAGAATGCTGATGTCATGTTTGTAAACACTAATTAACATTCCTACACAGCCTAATTACATTTAGAGGTTGTTTAACACTGGTTTATAACCTGGTTTTTAAAGTAGATAGCCAATAAGAATCCAGCATTTTCAAAAGTCGTAGAATAAAATCTTAATTCCTTCTTTGATATATGTTTTGGATAAACAGATTCCAGTTTTATGAAGCTGTATTAACCTAATTTAAGACACATAACAATATCTTTAGGCATTCTTCAGGTTCATAACAAAGTCTTATTATCAAATACCTGTGTAGAATTTTCCACAATTATCAACATATCCTATTTTTAAAAAGTATATGCTGGGGAGGTGTTGTTAGTTGGCCAGGATATATATTTAAATTAGTCATTAAAATGTTGATTAAGATTATGAAAAAAACATCAACATTTGAAGCATAATAATTTGGTGAGGTGTGACGTTTGAAAATTTGTCTGCTCTGTAGGAATAGGAAAATGATGATAACTGTGAACAAACCCCAACAACAAATCATTCAGTGAATTCTTTCTTGGGAAATTGATTGCGAATACAAACAGATCCCTGGTTTATGAAGCAGAAATTCTTTTTCTCTATGTAAGTCACATCAGATAAGACCTTTAGGCATTCTTCACGTTTATACTGATGATTTAATTTCAAATGTCGTTTTAAGTTAGACTTTTTTGACATACTACGATAACAAACTGGACAATTAATTATTTTTACTGTTGAAGAATGAAATCTATGCCAATGTCGCCAGTAAGCTTGGTAATTTTTGAAAACTTCAGTTTTGCAGCCTGCAACTTCACAAGGCATGCCCTCTGTTGGAAACATCTTGCAGTCATTCACTTCCTGTAATGTATTAATTGAACTTCAAAACAAATAAACTCAAACTGACACCACAAATTTCAAAATCTTCTTGTGACAGTTACAAAGTTAATAACCTGCACAAATTGCACGAAAGTTCGTTTCGTTCGTGCTTCGGTTATGCAAATTTATTTTGCATAACCGATTAACCGTTCATGTAAAATTGCTTAAATAAAGTTGTTTTTCCATTAAAAAAAAAAAAACCACTATGAAAATGGAAATAGGTTATGCAAATGTTTTTGGCATAACCTATTTTTCGGTTATGCAGATTTTAAATTTGTGCAGGCCTGTTTTTTTCAGAACCTTGTGTTTTAATTGGTGAACATTAGCAATTTTATATAAAATCGAGATGATGCAGCTTTTTTATATTACAGAAATTAGGATAAATCAAATTATGAAACGCTTATGCCATAAAAGTAAGTTGTATATAATTTTTATTTTAAATTGTCTATCAGTCTATAAAAGCCATTTTAGATGAGTCTCTACACAGTATTTCAACATATGTATAAAAACCGCTTGCACTAACTACTTTTAGTAGGTCTTTTGGGTGGTTGTAATATATACAGGTATGACTGTTTAAATTGTATAGCAAAAATAATTATTTTCAGGTCGTCTATAGTAGTATATACGGCAAGGTTCTGGCCAATATAACATAAAGAACACTTTTTAAAGAACTTTCTTACTTCAAAAACCCTAATTACTCAAACTGTTTTTAAAGTCTCAACAAATGGAATTAATAGTAAAAACCCTAAACCTCAGAAGTATTAACAAGTGTTTACATTGTCTTTTTCTAGGCAAATTAATGAATAATGGACATAATAAGACATGACAGCTACTAGTATTTAGTTTTATTATTAAAAAACAACAACAAAATAAATAGTTCTTTAATAATGTATTTTAAACAACAAAATATCTCTCAAAAATACTTCTCAAAACTAATTTTATCCTACTGACAAAATACTTGGCATTTACAAAACATTTCCTAAGCATACTACTAACTTTTTAATAATCTGCCAAGTGTAAAACAAATAACCTTAAATAGTCTCAAAAGATGGGGGAATAGCCCCAATTTTAATGATGATGATGATGGGAGTAGCTGCAGTACTTTCAGCTAGGTCATGTCCTATTGTTCAACATTAGTTTCATATCTTCCATCATTTCAAGTGTATTCAAATAACACACAGTAAAATCATTTCCCATTAATCAAACATGAGAGTTGTAGGTCTTCAACGATGTCAAATGTATCAAGATGATATTCTCTAAGGTCATGTCTCACTGAGCAGACAACATCAGTTGAGATCTTCCATCAAGTCAAGTGTATCGAGATGACATTCTGCAAGGTCATGTTCCATTGTTTATTAACATCATAGCTTTAATTAAATCAAGTGTACTGAGAAAACGTCTTGCAAGGTCACATTCCACTGTTCAGACAACAGTGTTTCGCCTTCTAATCAAACACCCATACAAAATTTCTTATAAAAGCCAAACCAGCACAAGTTTACATTGAATGTCTCAAGATATCAAATGTTCAAGGTCTTCCATCACAGAGTTTATCTTTCATCAGAAACCTGTTCAAGCACTCTCTGTGAGTATAGCCCCAGTCTTCAAAAGACAACTGCCCTAAGTCTGATGATGGTATTTTTTTATTTTGTCATTAACCTTCAGTGAATAGAAGTTGATAAAAACCCAGTACACTGTATACTGCATTCACCAGTTGGCCAATACAAATTTTTTGCTACTTTTTAAAACACTCAGGTCAATCATACATATAACTGGGAGTGGTGTGTCTGCATGGAAATGGCTAATTTCAAAACATTTATCATATATTGTTTTTAACTGATCAAATGAATTTCTCAGAGATAAATTTTAGCACTGTACAGTTGACAACAAACAATGAATGTTGCAATTACTTTAAGGTAATGACAACAAATTTGAAAGTAGAACAGTTTTATAAACAACAATAACAGTGAAATCTTCTGGAAGAAATTTATTTTTATTTTTCCTTGCAGACTTTTGACATTGTGACAAAGTAAATGAAGATAATCGGGAGAATTTTTAAACACCTGACTGTAAAATGTCATAATGTTACTTTTATTTAATTTGTGTATAATTAGAAGTTAATAAAAATATGTTTTTTAATATTGTCCTATTTGGACACAGCATACGTGGGAGGTGAGGAATTTTATTTCAAAGCCCATGAAAAACATGCACAAGAAATTCATATTACTTTCAGTAAGAAAACAAATTGTCAATATTTAGTCTTCTCTTACCTTTTTGTCAGTTAGTAACTCTTTTCCAGAACTGGCTCCATCTTTATTTTCTAAACCTAAAGCAGAAACATATGTTGTAAATCACATACTCAGAGATTACATCACAAATAAATGCAAAAAAATTACAAAAATCAGAAACACCAGTTAGTATGGATATCAGTACTGGTTTAATTTTCATACATTAAGACAATGCCATCCTATTGTAATGAATTTCTATCGCCGCTTTAACAAAATGTAATGAATTTAGACACAATACACCGAATGTAATGAATTTAGACACAATACACCGAATGTAATGAATTTAGACACAATACACCGAATGTAATGAATTTAGACA
>JAULBS010157523.1:0-26346 GCA_032355785.1 Symmetromphalus regularis | reverse complement strand
TATAAAAGATCCCTTGCTGTTTATAGAAAAAAGCAGCGGGTTTCGAGTCTCCTACTAACACTAACCTCTGCCCCGGTCCCAGTGCCCTAGTCTTAGGACATTGGATCCGGGGGAGAAGGGTCCGAACCAAATTGGATGTGGACCCGTATAAAAAATACTTCACCTCATCAAAGACAAAGTCCGTACTTCAAAGACAAAGTCCGAACGTCAAAGACAAAGTCTGTACATCTAACAACATGACTGTAAATCACATTTTGGACTTACCAACACAATTACTATAGCCTTCCTTGTTATAGCCGTCGAGACAGGTGCAAACAAACGATCCGACAATGTTAACACAATTCTGGGAGCAGTTATCTAATCCTGTTCCGCACTCATCAATATCTGTAACAAGAAATTAAACAGAATTTTAGTCTGTATGAAAATGTCGGACCTACGTAAATTATTAAATACTGAAAGACAATCATTCTTGTTTAATTTTATTGCTTTGCAAGGCTCAGTGAGTAGATATATATACCATTTACACAGACCAGTGATCCACAACTGGATTATTAATGGCTGTGGTATGTGCTATCCTGTCTGTGAGATAGTGCCTATAAAAGATCCCTTGCTGCTTATCGATAAGACTATGACAGCATGCCTGTATCTTAATTGGATATAAGCATGAAAATAAATACAACCAACCAACCAGACAGCACAGGAAGCTGAGCTGTGTGCCCAGAACAGCGTGCTTGAACCTTAATTGGATATAAGCATGAAAATAAATACAACCAACCAGAACAGAACAGAACAGGAAGCTGAGCTGTGTGACCAGGACAGCATGGTTGAACCTTAATTGAATATAAGCATAAAAATAAATACAACCAGAACAGCAGAGGAAGCTGAGCTGTGTGCCCAGGACAGCATGCTTGAACCTTAATTGGATATAAGCATAAAAATAAATACAACAAACCAGAACAGCACAGGAAGCTGAGTTATGTGTCCAGGACAGCGTGGTTGATATAAGTATGAAAATAAATACAACCAACCAACCAACCAGAATAACACAGGAAACTGTTGTGTGACCAGGAGAGCGTGCTTGAACCTTAATTGGATATAAGCATGAAAATAAATACAACCAACCAGACAGTACAGGAAGCAGAGTTGTGTGCCCAGGACAGTGTGCTTGAACCTTAATGTTGGATATACAGGCCCGTATGCAGGATTTTCTTTAGGGGGGTGCATTTGTGAAGGCCCGAAGGCCTGAACTGTTATTCTAGTAAATTAGACACACTCCAAATTTGCATTTTCGTTCCTCGACAGATTTAGGGGTGTTGCATGCGCACCCATCGCACCCCCCCCCCCTACGTACGGGCTTGATATAAGCATAAAAATAGATACAACCAACCAACCAAAAAGCAATGAAACCTACCTATGCAATCTGTTCCATTATTGGTGAATCCCGACGGGCACGTACACTGATAGGAACCCTGCATGTTGGTGCAGATGGAATAGTCTCCACAGATTGCGGGATTATTGACACACTCATTGATGTCGTCTGTACAGTTTACTCCGGTCCATCCGGTAACACAGACGCATCCGTGCACAGGATCGCAACGAGAGGCACGTCCATGACAGTTGCACTGCAAACTGCATTCAGGTCCATATGATGGGAACGGACAACCTGATATAAATAAATAAAATATTAATTCAAGGAACAAAATAACCGGTGTCACATCGCAATTTGCGATTGAAAAAAAATGAACTGTGAGTCAAAAGCATCTGTTCAAAGCAAAATTCGAAACACCACTTTTTCTCTGAACCATTGCTACATGATACACATCTGTCGATGTTGAATCATATCACACACATATTCCAATTTTTGATGACACTGCACAGTTAGAGTTCAGTAATGTACTCTCACAAAGCTTGCTAGAAGTAGCCTGCAAACTATTGGAAATTATTGCTAAACATTTTACCAAAATTGCTAATCATTTTTTAAAATTGTTTAGCAATTTGCTAGTTAAGTGAATTTTTTTTTTTTGTGCCTTTTAATTTAGTACAGTAGAATCGTAATTGCTCAGGCATTTTGCGTTAATATTTTATGCAATTAACAGGATTATTCCTTTATCAGAAATGCCAATTTAAAATTCTGTTACTATTCTTGTCTGGTATAAAATCAAAGTACATTTTATCAAACAGTGATTACAAAACTCAGAAATATTCAATATAGTAAAGAATTCTTTGACCATGTAACTTGAATGCTATAATAGATGCAAAAATAGTATTTAGTTACACTTACTTTTTGGTCATTTTGTGATTATTTGATAAAAATGTTAAGGTCTGCCATATTTTTTGGTCCTTCAGAAGAAAAAAATTAAGTTTTCTATATTTTCTTATGCAATTAACCAAACATTACAAAAAAAGCATATGCAATTAAAATAAAAAATTTGTATATACTTGTATACGAATGGTTCTGTGCAGCAGAATATTATGCAAATAACAGGAATATGCCATTATGCAAAAATAGTATATGGTTACACCTACTCTTACATTTTATCAAACAAAGATCACAAAAATCTGAAATATTCAAAATAGTAAGGAATTCTTTGACTATATAAGTATTATAACCTGATGAAAAAATTGTTTTACGGTTACCAGGGCTGAATTTAGACCTTGTGGGGCCTGGGGCACTTCAGGTTCATGGGTCCCTCAACATAGAAATTAAATTTCATGACAATTATAAAAATGAACTAAAATTAATGAATAAAATAAAGGAAGTCCTTAGTCCGGGAGGCCCCTCTGGCAGGGGGAGGGTGGGGTCACAGAGCAATTGCTCTCTTTGCACCCTTATAAATCCAGCCCTGGCCATCACACTTTATTAGTGGTCATTAAATTGTTTATGCACTGTTCCACAGACAGGACAGCACATACCACGGCCTTTGATGAACCGGTTGTGGATCACTGGTTGGAACGGAAAATTGCTCAAACTGCAAATGGATCCACTGAGAAGGATCGATCCGACAACCTCACCATGTTTACAATGAAAAGGAAACAACCTTTTGTTTAACAACACCTGAGAATTTTTTTTATTCAGATGCTATTAGGTGTTTTTGGACTCATGGTCTATAGGCTACTCCTTCCAAACAGCAGCAAGGGATCTTTTATATGCACTTTCAGGGCACAATATTTCAGGAGAAAATATGGTCACGAGAAAAAGTGTTAATAAAGATGAAAGTAAAGTTTATTTTATTTAAGGACACCTCTAGAGCACATTGATTTTTATCTTACCATCGGCTATTGGACGTCAATCATATGGAAGGTACAATAGTTAACCCGAACAGCCATTCTGTTCACATGTCAGTTATGCAAAATTAAAATAATGCGAACCACAAATCGGTTAAGTCATGACCTCAGAAATAAAAACGCGTAAACTTCACGATTACAAGAAGTGTATTTTAGCAGATGTATTACTAATGTTTTAGACTAATTTTTATATACTTGATGCACAGCAAACCAGTAGACAATGTTATGCTTGAGCTAAAAATTACGTATTTAAATTATAATTTCAACGTGACTTTGAGGTAACTGATCAGATAACCCACGGGTTACGCAAATATAATTCACCTACCCGAACAATTGTTACCTAGGTAAAAATCATGTGAACCGACTTCCGGTTACTTCAGATTTCGAAATATTGTCCCCTGCACTTTCCATAACATCACATAACAAGGATTGTGATATATCAGTTGTGGACTGCTGGCTGGTGTAAGTGGCGTACACCTACCAACTGAACCTTGCAAAGCATTCATTTTGGGTTGGAGCTGGTACTGAGATTAAAAGTTTGTGCCTTAACTGAGATTTGATCCCAGTACCTATCAACCAAGAGCCCGACAGCCTGACCACTGTGCTACCGAGGCCAATTAATATAATGTAGAGATACTCACGATCACAGGCGAGTTTATCCAAAGCGAGTTTGAAGCCTGGATAACATGAACACTGATAACTTCCATCATTGTCAACACACTCCTGAGAACACAAGTTCAGATCACACTCGTTAATATCTGAAAGATAAACAATATCATACTTGAGTTTATTTAGGGTGTGTTTTTTTTTTATTGCCACATAAACATTGTAGTAATGTTAAGGATAGGGTCTTGAAATTACCTTACAAATGATACAGATTATTGTGTACACCAGTAATATTAAACAAATACATAAAATAAGCATACATGTGCTAACATTAAGTTGCTTCAGAAACAGAAAGATAGAAAGTAAAGAAAGTTTGTTTTATTTAACGACGCCTCTAGAACACATTGATTTATATCTTATCAGTTATTGGACGTCAATCATATGGTCATACTGACATATGTATTTAGAGGAAACCACCTGCTGCCACATTGGCTACTCTTTGCAATAAGCAGCAAGGGATCTTTTATATGCATCTTCCCATAGACAGGACAACAGATACCACAGCCTTTGATGAACCAGTTGTGGACCACTGGCTGGAATGGAAAATAGCCCAAACAGCAAATTGGTCCACTGAGAAGGATAGATCCAAAGACTGACCGGTTCACAGGCAGACACAGTACCATTTGAGCTACATCCCACTCAGAAAGATAGAAAGAGTCAGAATGAGCGAGAAAGAGAGTGAGAGAGAGACTGAAAGAGACAGAGAGAGAGACAGAGAGAGAGAGAGAGAGAGAGAGAGAGAGAGAGAGAGAGAGAGAGAGAGAGAGAGAGAGAGAGAGAGAGAGAGAGAGTGGGAGAGACAGAGGGAGAGAGAGAGAGATAAGATAGACAGACAGAATTATTTTAATTTTTTGTGTATTTGAAGTCATAACTTTTTTTTACAAATATATTTTGTTGATATCCTAAAATCCTAAAAATAAAATAGAAACACTTAATAATTTTTTTGTTATTTTATTAAATAAAATAAATTAATATTCAAAATATTTATATCAAATATCTGTATTTAAAATTTTAAAAAAGATTCGATAACTGTTTACCTTTGTGTCATACAATCATGAGAAGTTATGGTTAGAAACTTACATCAACATATTGTTAAGAGCTAAATTATCTAACAGTTCAAAATATCAGAACAGACTGAGTTACCACCACACTGCTGCAATGCACATCTGTACTTACTTGTACAAGTTTTTTTATCAGCATCAAGACTATAGCCGGTCTGACAAAAACATTCTCCAATTCCCGAAACATTCCTGCAACCCTGAGAACAGTTGAGTGGGGTGCATAGATCACTGACTGAAATAAAAACACATCCATATTAAATCTAATAATAAAACAAAATAGTTTTTTCCAAAACATTTTTCTTTATTTTCTTTTCTTAACTTGATAAATTAAATTAAATTTTGTTTTATTTAATGATGCCTCAAAAGCACATTGATTTTTATCTTATCATCAGCTATTGGACGTCAATCATTCTGACATATTTTTAGAGGAAACCTGCTGCCGCCACAAAAGCTACTCTTTCCTATAAGCAGCAAGGGGTCTTTTATATGCACTGTCCCACAGAAAGGACAGGACATACCACAGCCTTTGATGAACCAGCTGGAATGGAAAATAGCCCAAACTGCAAATTGGTTGATAAATTAAATACATGATGTAAGAATTATGTCATTTTATTAGAGAGAATTAACTTATTAGTTCAGTAGATAGATTGCTTAATGTATCTTACACAGAACACTGGTTCAAAGGGTTTCTTTTTCATTATTAAATAGACTATTTTTCTGAATTTAATAGTCCTCATTCAATCTACATGAAGTTAAAATATTTATTAAAAAAAAAGAATGACATTATATTAATAAAAACAAATAATAAAAAGAATGACATTATATTAATAAAGTGTATCTTTCTTGATATCATTTTATAAACATGTTTGTATGTCTACCTAGAATATTAAAAAAATCTAAAGTTTGATTCTTAGACAATTTATACATTTAAGTCATAAGAAAAAGAGGAATTTAAACAAGTTTTTAATTTATTTATTTAAATAATTTTGTGTTTATTTATTTTATATTTATTTAAATGTTTTTACTTATTTATTTTTTATTTATTTACAAGTTTTTATTTGTTTATTTACTTATTTTTTATTTTTTATTTGAATGTTTTACTTATTTATTAATTTCATAAATTATTTATTTACTATTTTTATTGATAAAATAATATAGAAAATATTATTTGCATTTAACTTGGTAACATGTGAATGCATAATATGTGGAGCACGTGCAACCCACAACACGGAAATGGAGATCTTAGTCAATGTACAGCTTTGTAAGCATGTCTCTGTTAATATATGTGACCAGCTCTGACTATAGGATACTCATAAGTCCAAAAATAGAAATTGCGATATTAATATATTCTTATTTTACAGTTAATTCCCTTCAAAATGATGTATAATACTTGAAAATATCTTTAAAAATGACGAAGAAATTACACTTTGAATGTTGCCAGGTTGGAAATACTAGTTCTAAGAAAAACTCATTTGAAAAGCAAGTTTTTAATTGTTTTCGTCATGTAAACTACTTATTAATTGCAGATTTTATCTGTTTATTTTATGATTTCCACTTTGAGACTCAGGGATATGGATTTAGAGACCATTAGAAGGCTATTTTCATAGAAACCTCAAAATAGAAAATGTTCACCCAATGTACTTGTTTTGACTTTAATGGCAAACAGTATCTCACGACATGTGTATTCTTTAGCCAGAGCAGGTCACATTTTTTTAAAATTTGTTTACTATCAATAAAATTGACCTTTACTCCAAACACTGTTGTACAAGGTTATTGAGAGTTAATTATTTGTTTGTTTGTTTGTTTGTTTGTTACCTGCTGTCTCATTACAAGAGGCACTGTCTGCCAACAAGGTGTAACCAAGGAAACAATCACAGGAATATCCTCCATTGTGATTGACACATATCTGTGCACAGTTGTAGCTCTGTTCTATACACTCGTCAATATCTGAAATCACATCATCACAACATTACATCATCACAACATTACATCATAACAACATTATATCATCACAAAATCACATCATTAAAACATTACATCACAAAATCACATCATTAAAACATTACATTACAAAATCACATCACAACATTACATCACAAAATCATATCATCACAATATTACATCATCACAACATTACATAATCACATCACAAAATCACATCATTACAACATTACATCATCACAACACCACATCATTACAACATTACATCATCAAAACATCACAAAATCACATCACAACATTAAATCATCACAAAATCACATTACATCATCACAACATCACAACACAAAATCACATCATCACATTACATCATCACAAAATCACATCACAACATTACATCATCACAACATTACATCATCACAACATCACATCATCACAACATCACAACATCACAAAATCACATTACATCATCACAACATCACAAATCTTATTACTGTGCTGTTTTTGGATATCCCCTACCTTTTTTGAACAGTATACAAATACTCACCAGCACATTCCCCTGATGTGGAAAGACGGAATCCTGGGAAACAAACACATTGATAGGAGCCAATCGAGTTCTCGCAGGTCGAGTTTCCTGGGCAGATATTTGAAATTGTGCATTCATTGACATCTGAAAAAATACACAGGATGTAAAAAATATTATCTTTGCCTCCATGTAAATTTCTTTAATCTCATTGGTTGTTTGCCGGTTGACAAAACCCTTATACCCCTGTGGGTGGAGTCAATTTTTCTTATACCCCGTCTGTAATTTTCAACAATTTACTGCCACCCCAATTATATTAAAAACAAACTTCAATTAACTATATTTGCCGAGAAAAATACTGATTTACCAACACTCGGTTGATATTTTACATATTAACAAACACGAGTTGCGAATTCTATTTATCCTATTTACTTACAGTATTACAACACAACAACATGTCTGCTGCGTCACCATCTTTATTATATCCATGACGTCATACATAAAAACGTCATTACTAAATACATAACAATTATCGGCAAAACCAGCGATCGACTGACAACATTCCGAGTGTTATTCTCTTGCATTACTTTGATTAATTAACTATATAGTTTAACATATAGTTGTAGAAGCCTCTCTCGGAGTATATGGCTTTTTTATGCACCCTCTGTGTGCTCTTTTACCCCTCACCTTCGGCCCGGGGTAAAAGAAAACACAGAGGGTGCATAATAAGCCATATACCCCTCGTGATGCTTCTACATATTATAGTAGAATTAAACAAGTATGTAATAAAACAGTATTTTATTGGATCCCATAGACAGGGCCTGCAGAGTGCATTTGAAAGTGGGGGTGGGGTCAAATCTTGACAACCAACCAACATGTTAACCATCTTACTCCAAAAATTCTCCACCACTTTATTTTGTCATTGAGTCTGAAAATATTTTTATTAGGACAAAAACCCACTTTTATTTGTGATTTTTAAAATTAATTGTCCTCCCCAGATCCACGACCCATGGTAGAGTTGTGTGAATGTTTTACCTTAGCAACAGCTTCGACGGCATCAGTATCAAAGTACGAGGCATCCATCTTTTCTTCAAGCCTGATGAATGTAAGACACAGGAATATCCCAAATACACCGCTGAAATAATGAACATAATCCAAATAACAAAACTATCAGTGCACACTTTTAAGGTGAGAACTAGACTCCAATACATGCAAAAATTAGACATGCTACTTTTACAAATGTTCGACGGTCTCATTTATTGTATTTAGCCTATTCGTTTTATTTGATAAAAATGTTAAGATCCGCAATGGTTTTTGGTACTTTGGAAACAAAAATGTTAAGATTTCTACATTTTCTTATGCAATTAACCAGACATTACAAAGAATATATATGCAACTAAATGAAATTCTTTGTAAATATATTTGCATACAAATGGTTCTATGCAGCAGAATATTATGCTATTAACAGGAATATGCTATTATCAGGAATGCAATTACAAAGAGACCTCTTTTATCCGGATTTCAGTAATCCGGAAACCCCGCCTTAATGACGGTCATTCAATAAAACAAAACTCCTACACTTTAAAATGTATCCGTTATTTTAGAAGGTGAGACATACATAAAAATTAAATGAATTGAAAATTGTGTTCATGCTTATTGGCCGATTACAAAGTTAAAATGTTAATAAACATTGTTTAAACCAACAATGAGGTGAGTTAATACAATTTGTACTAAATAAAATGCTTATATTTCAGTTTTTTTCATCATTTATTTGTCAAGGGAGATTACTCCCAATGTTTCAGTAGTACGGAAATTATATATACGGACTCATTTCAGAAAAACGATACCGTCTGGATAAATGAGGTCTCACTATATATACTGCAGCTTTAATCATATATTACTAATGACTAAATCACTTAATACTTGAAAACCGCCACTCTCTAGAGGCAAACATGCATGTACCTGTACAAACACATTATATTCCAACTCATCACTAGTGTATTATTTCATTAATATGTTATGTCACTATGTCCATTTATCATTACAAATGAAGGCATTCCGCAATTACTTTATTGTAAGTCCATGTAGACTGAACAGCTTTGGTTGGCACCAAGCTGCATTAGCAATAGTTTGGCTGGGGAAGTTTATTTATTTATTTAACGACCCCGCCAGCACAAAAGCAAACATTAGCTATTCGGGAAGGTTCAATTTAGTGATTTTTAGTATCACTGTAGTTGAAAAAATATTTCTTTTGTCCACTGAACTGGGTTATCTAGGTTTCTACCAGTGCTCTATATAATTCTCTAAATATGCATAACATCACGAGTACCTTCATATTGATGTCATATAAAATTAATGTCCATTTTCCACTGATTTCACAGCAAAATGTCTTGACTACCTTTAAATATTATATTTTATAATAAAAAGATTTAGAAGTTTCTAAATAATATATATATAAAAAAGGTTGCTATATTTTCAAATATATCGTTTTATTTATGTGAAAGTTATCATGTTGATATGTCTACAGAAATTATGTTTGTGCATACGATTAATCGAGTTTGTAGACACGATGTCTATGAATGTTACAGAATGAACAAACTTTGTGTTTTGCAGTTATAACTTATAGTCAAGAGAAAGAATCAAACTCTATTTTGTGAGGTATAGATATGGGAATTCTAATATTATTATTATATATGGGGAGAATGTTTGTATTAGGGTCTTAATAAACTTCAACTTCCACTAAAACATTTTCTCCCCCAAGTTGGAATTACCTTATCTATAACAGTGACAGACTGTATTAATGTAACATGTTGATCACAAGTACCAAGAACAAATAAATATACTTTCAGTTTCATACATGATTTACAACAGCAACGCATGGGTCTTATTAAAAGTAGTCATTATGAGTAGGTAGGTGTTTTCTACAGGTTGATAATAAGCATAAATTTGAAGTAGGAAGGTACAAATTTATATTCTTGATTACCATGTTTTTGATAAATTAAGGTCTGACTTCATCAGAAGGACAATAGATGAAAATTAACTACTGTTTCAAAACAAATGTACATACTTAAACAGAAATAATGTTCATAGTAGTGTCAAATATAAATACAGTTTATGGGAACATTGCTGATAACAGAAACACATTTCAAAGATAAGCCCTCTTAAAAAAAAACATGGACCTCATGATGTATTGTAAAGCCTATTATGAACAAAGTTACACATTCTATTAGGTCATATCACAATTAAGGCCACTCAAAAAAATTTTTTGTTCTTGGTACATTTCAATTATATTTTCTGTTCATAAACATCTTTCTAGATGAAAATAAATAAGAAGAATATTAAAGTTAATAAAATAATGAATAATGGCATATAATGAAATTAGAAAAAGTATGAAATAAGGGAAGACCTTTCAATTATTTTATTTTCAGGCTGTAATTTATAAAAACATCTTACAAAGAAAGTCTGTTGATAATAAGTAATCTAATACGAAAGACACTATTTCTGGAAATTCAACCCAATTAAAAGTCATCGTTTTCTATTTAATGCATAAGACCCTAATACTGTTAGTTTCCAATTTAATTAATTTGTTGTTGTCATGCTACCAAAAAGTGTCACTTTTCACCTAATCCAAATATGTTTGTGTAGCTATATATTTAAGAAAATTACAGTTTGTTTCTAGGGTGAAAACACCAAAAGCCCATATTTTTATCTGGATTTATCGATTTATATCGCATTAATTCATGAAACTTGCTTGCAATAATCTTGAAATGTTATACTTTAATAGCACTTTCCCACAAACAGGATAGCACAAACCACAGCCTTTGATAAACCAGTTATGGACCACTGGTCAGTCTTAGTGGCTTACATCTACCCATCGAGACTTTGTGGAGCTCTCACTCTGGGTTGGAGCTGGTATCGAGATTAAAAATCCCATGCCTCGACTGGGAATTGATCCCAGTATCTACCAGCTGTGAGAATGACAGCTTAACCACTGCACCACCGAGGCTAGTAAAGTATCAATTTTACTTAACCATGTGTAAACTGTTCTTCATAAATAAGTGGCTGTTAATAATGTTATATACAGTGCCATTTATATCAGTTTCAACTGAACAAGTATCTGAAACAAATTACAAAAATTCTCCTTGAAATTCAGATAATATTGCAATGGCATTTAATTGCTGATGCTAAACAAAATTGTGATGGCACTGTGAGGGTGTTTTAAAAAAAAAATAGCATTCTGCTTAAAATATTAGTTTTTTAGGATGGCAGTATGATGCTGCAGCAAACCATCCTAATAATAGTTCTATAATGGCATTGCTGATTGTCAACATGAATTCTCATAGCTGCGTAATGTAGATATACATTATCAACAATTTTAACAATGCGAGTTCATCCCATTGATTGTTATCAATAAAAGTTAGCATCATTATCACCATGCAACTACATTCAACACATTTCTGACTGACACAAAAGCTGCCGTTACTAAGTCTACATGTATTCATAGATAATCCAATACAGAAATAGCAAACAGAAGCAATTGATTCTGTAGATCTGATAATCCATACCGAGCTATCACATATTCTCTTTAATGTATATTGTCATGGTAACTATGACGTCCTTCAGCAATGAGTATGACGCTTCCACACAAATGAAATCACCTAGCCCTCATTAATGCTGCAGTAACTAATTTACTTTTAAGTAATTTCCGGAAAATGGTGACAAATTATTTATCTTGATATACTGGTAGATGTGGATTGTACATGTAAATCTGTGTGTAGCCTTCAATTGGCAGAACTTTTCTGTTTTGGTGTTAATTAATGCTGTCAGACTGGCTAATTAATAATTGATGTATGTTCTAGAAAACTACAATGATTTAATAAAATCAATACAATTACCTGGTATAGTAATTTTTTCCAGCCAAATTAAACAATACTCCCTACACCCCACCTTCCCATGTACAACCTAAACCTAAAGTGCATCTATTTTCAATATATTATACTAGTATATCTAATGCAATACATTTATTTTATGATTTTGGACAAGTTATAAATACAATTGTTAAACAACCCAACCAACCAACGAAAGACAACTGGCTAACTCATTTTTTTTAAATTGTAAAAAAAGATGAGTTAAGTGTTAGTATCTCATGGGTATACTTCCATTTTGTTCTTGCATAATAATATATATAATTCAGCCTAAACATGTATAAATAGTGGTGAAAAAAGAAGCATGCTAAAAGGTGTTAGTTTCATGGAATTTTGTTAAATACTTGAATTTATTAAAATGACATACAATATTAAAACAGGCAATTGGCAATACTGGTTGGAACATTAAAAATGCTGGTTGGGCTTGACTGGTGCCAACAATATTGAACAGAACCCTGGTACATCACTGCCATTGCTAACATCAAACACCAGTGCTTACCTGTTCTTCTTCTTCAATACGCTCCTGCTTCAGCTGTTCCAGCTCTCTCTCTTGTCGTTCAATTTGCTCTATGAGCTCCCGTTGCTTTCGTGCAATCTCACTTTCAATATCAACCTTTTCCGTATCACCCTCCTCCTCTTCCTCCTGCCCCTCCACCTTCCCCTCATTATCCCACCTTCCTGCATCAGTATTTATTTTCTGATGTCTCTTCAACCTTTCTACCCGAGCCTTGTTCTGTTCATCTTTCCTCTTTACCATTTCACTGTCAATGTCAACATTCTCCTTATCTCCCTCACCCTCATTCTCTTCCTCCCTACCCAACCTATCATTATCACCATTTATCTTCTGGTGCCTCTTCAGTCTTTCTTCTCGAGCTTTGTTCTGTTCCATTTGCCACTTCTGGAAGTCTGTCAGTTTCTCTGGGCTTCCATTTTCAACCTCACCTGCAGACTTCTGAGAGTTGAGTTTTTTTCTCTGAAAGTTTCTCAGATTTGCTAGGTTTGGTGGAGGGCTATTGTCACTACTGCTGCCACCGTTTTCTTGCTGTATGTCTTCACTTCTGTTATCAGTATTATAACCTGGACTGGCAACCTTTGTGTTATTGTTTCTATAGCTGGAAGTAATATTTTGTTTGGGATGAATCGCTCTTGGCTTTATTTGACGGGTCGGACTTCCACCCATTCCTGGGGACTTAGCAATTGGTTGTAACAAATATGCACGATCACGTCCTGCGCTGGATCCTTTTGAATATATACTAACACTGCTGTTAGCACTGCCTTTCCGACTCCAGTCACCACTGGAAGGATAAGACATTTCTGATCTTATCTGCCTGTAGTGTTGATCAATGGGAGGTGAATAGAATCCTTTTGATTCCATTTTACGTCGCTCCTGAAAGAATTCCCTTACAGATGGAGTTGACCTGTTACTGCTACCACTGTTCTGACGATTAACCCTTTCAAGGGCTTTTCTCTGGTTGTCCTCATACATTTGAACAAGTTTCTCTTCCTTTTCTTTCATCAATTTCTTCTGGTAGTCAACCTGCAGAAGCTCCAGCCTAGAAGGGCGTTTTGCTGGAGTTGGTTCTTTATTCATGTCCACAGGTGTATGTTTAAAATGTGGGATCCTTGAAGGAGACTTATCTCGATACTTGGATTCTGAAGGCATTGCGATTCGATTCATTTGAGTTGTGTACTTGTATGTTAACTTAATGGCAAATCTAAAAATAAAATTAATAATTAAAATACATTTATATACACAGCTCTGAACAATAATCAATTCTTTTCACTTAGAAACACTAGAAAAGTAATGCAATGAGCACCTGAAAAATATTCCATATGCAATTTTTCAAATGAGAGGAGCAGTTTTGTCATTTTTTATATGTAATAGAATCAAAGAAAATGACAAAAGGCTGGTGCACAAATGCTTGCCACTTCACATTTTCAAGTTAATGACAAGAGAGTGCATGCAATAATTCTCCTGAAATGGAAGAGACTAGCTTAATAATTGACTGTCATTCCCGAGTTATCACTGAAAGATTTGTTTTAATCTAGAGTCACAAATTCAAGGTTTTATTTAGAAATTTATGAGTAATACAAAAATATGTTGAAGAGGCTGAACAAAGTTTCATAGTTTATTAGTAGTCAAGTCCATTTAATTGCATTCCTGATAATAGCATATTCCTGTTATTTGCATGATATTCTGCTGCATATGCTTTCTTTGTAATGTTTGGTTAATTGTATAAGAAAATGTAGACAACTTAAACAATGGCAAATCTTAATATTTTTATCAAATAATCACAAATCACAAAGTAAGTGTAACCATATACTATTTTTGCATCTGTTATAAGCATTCAGGTTACATGGTCACACAATTCCATACTGTAATGAATATTTCTGATTATCGCAATCACTGTTTGATAAATGTAGTTTGATTTTATACCAAAAGTGAGGGGACAGACCATCTCCCAGTCCAAAAAACAGGGACATGTGTCACCCATCAGGATTGATGCAATTATAGACCCGTGTACTTCGGTATATTTGCGCTAAAACCACATGTTTAAGTGTTAAATTGATACAATAAATAGAAATACTGGTAAAGACATGTTCCCCCACCCCCTCCTCCCAGATTTATGCAGATGCCCTATAAAGTGATCACTGTTAATGTGTATTATTTTTAACTCAATTTTTCTGAAAGCAACTTCTTCTAATTTCATTTACAATCTTAGTACATATATTTTAGTGAATGTTCTACCCTGTGATAGCTTTGAGCCTTGTCAAGTCTATAGCATCAGGATACTAAACAATAATGTTGTGAACAATAAAATTATCATTAATCATCTAAAACAATGTTTCTATACAAGACCAAATCCAAGATAATACATCTTATGGAGATTATTTAAATCGAATTGAATTGTAGTAAATTTCAATGTTATGACTACAGGTAAAGAACATCATTTGCATGTTATCTAAAAGGGTTGGTGTAAATTTTGCAGGTAGTTAAAAAAAATTTAACACTACATATCTTGAACCAATAAAAATGGCTTGAAAAAACAAAACAAGAATGGCAATATTCTTTTGATAATTATTGGCTATTCACTTGGAAAAGAATTATTTACTTATTTTTTAAATTATTTAACTGTATTTGAATAAAGTATATTTTATACACTGTTATATTCATTAGTTACTAAAATTTGCCAATAAATATTAACAACATTTATCAATGTATTTGTATTTTATTATATATTTTTGTTTCATTTTACATTTCTTTTTTTTCAACAAATGATTGATTTATAAAACCTTTTTGTCAAGGTAGGGGTTGGAAACATTAAACCATTCACCACATTTAACCTACTTTAAATAAAATACAATGGTCTATATATTAATTAAAATAAAACATTTAATTATTCAGTTACAAGATTTGATTGTGAAGCATAATTCAAATAACATATCATATTTAGAAAATAATCCATATTATGCTTACTACATAACTGTAGGGCTAATGTCATTTACATAAAATACCCACCTTTAGTAACCTATTTTTAGTGAATTTCAAAATCATTAGTTTAGTCCAGATGTATCAACTATAAAGTTTAAACCAGCTTCATTCAGCTAACCTGCCAACTAGCAGAACACTATTCTATCAAATGTAGTCCTAAGAATTAACCAGTAAACAGATCAATGGTTCTCCCAGCCTACGCACATCCCGTTACGCTCATAAATAAATATGTGGCAGCCATGTTGTTTACAAACCAACTGCTAGGTAACGTCACAACGTGGTTAGGGAAGCAAACGTGACTGAGCGTCTTTGTTTGTTTATTATCGCCTGCCATGAAGTTTTAATTAGCGTACCTGTTCGTTACGTAATAGTAACATGCACAATCATTCTCGGCAAACAATAAACCACAGTTTAACTACTGTATGTTATTTATGTTTTAAATTATTTATTTCCGCATTTCATTTGTGAAATGACTCCTTAAATTGGAAAGCACCAACGGATTGATTAGCCCAACCCTGATATTTTTTATTTATTTATTAAAAAATAAATAAAACATTATTAGCTTTTTTACAGACCCAATGAAAATAATAATAATAAATAATAATAATTATAATTAAAGTATATAATAATAATAATAATAAAAAAAAATAAAAATGAAAAAATAGTGATAATAATTCAAATAAACGGCGGATCTACACTGGGGTCCCAGGAGCCTGCGCCCCCCAATTTTGCGAATTAAATAACATTTTAAAAAAGTATTATTTAAAAAAATATTTAACGTTAAAAAATGCGAGGTCCCTCTCTTATATGGGGTGCCAAGCGTAAAAAAATTGTTTAAGCTATTTTAACCCCTTTTTCTGCACATTTAATTTATATATGTGTTTATATAATACATTTTAAAAATATGTACCAAATATTTATTAAATAAATAAATTATTTATTAAATCTCTGCAAAATATATTAAATATTTCCAACATATATTAAATATTTTTGACATATAATAAATGTCATTTAGGTAAATCATGTGTGTGTGTTAAATTATTTATTAAATCTCTACAATATATATTAAATATATATATATAATTTTGTTAAATGACATTTAGTTTTAAATCATGCTAACACATGTTTATTAAATATCTACAATATTTATTAAATAAATATTTAAAAAAAATTAAATCCACTAGCCATGTGATCAGTGATTTTCAAAATTCACTAGCTCGACTTAAAAATTCACTAGCCCTAACTTCTAACTACAAAGTAAAAATAAAACTCAAACATGATAATCAGATCGACTTGCTAATTTTGCATGATTTTCAAAAAATCCAAATGTTACAAAAAATGCATGCTTCTCCACCCTGATTCACTGTAAGATTAGTGTCACCGTTTTCAAAAACAAAAGAACACAATAGACCAATTAGGTGGTGATCTACAAAAGTTTATTTACAAATCTGCCATGTGCGATTACCCGCTGATTGTCTCAATCTGAGACTCAGTCTTTGCGGATAACTAACTCAGTCGGAGTAAGACTAAAAACTAACAACCTAAATTAAAATAATCATTACCTTCAATGTAATAGATAACAATGGATAAATTAATTACTTATGATAATTGTATTTTTTAACGATAAAAGAACAGAAAAGTTTTATTTATTTTGACCGGAAGAAAAAAAATCTCTGTAGGAAAGCCATTCAAAAACATCTTGCTGAAAACAAAAATCTTTGACTGCGTTTTTTTGCAGATTAAGCTACCAAGCTATTTAATATATTCTAGGCTAATAATAGTCGGACATTATTTATCGAAACGAGTATTTGGAGCGCTCGTTTTAACAGAAAGAAAAAAATCTCTATAGGGAAGCCATTTGGCACTCTTCGGGATATTACAACATCTTGTCAGAAACAGAAAAACGTTTTGTCGTTTCGGTTATTTTTTCGTGTTTTTTTGGAAAGTGATTATTTGGTAGCCTGACCACATAAACCACTAGCCACAGGCGTCAGGCAATCATATTCTAGAAACCCTGCACATATATAAATGAAATGTGCAGAAAAATGGGTTAAAATAAAAAAAATTACATTTCATTCAGATACACATGACTTTGAAATACACAGCTTGATAAAACACCACTAACTTACCATAACATTTAAAAAGACAATTTTAAATGTTATTGATCATTTTTGTAAGTATGTCTTTTTAAGCCAGATATGGTTAGAATATCTCCCTTTATGTTGTCATTTGGACTACAGAAATCACGCTACTATGGGACATGCAATTATTGCATATTTTGATTAACCCAAATTTCCTTTTCATGGATTTGAAGCAAGAACTTAGACTAAATTGACAACCTGCCTCGAAACACCCATTGTGACACCTCATGCACCATTTGCGTATGTTTTGCACGAATGTCATTTCATGCATGCCAATTTTAATAATAAAAGGGGTGAGCATTTTCCTTTCATGATCAATTTAAATTCAAATTCAATGACAAATCAGCTTCCAAGACAAGGGAAGGGCCATTGGCTGGCAACAAGATGGACAAACTAGAGAACTGTGGCTCACCATTTAAATGTATGCCAAAACATC
The DNA here is from genome assembly GCA_032355785.1 of Symmetromphalus regularis. Taxonomy (NCBI): domain Eukaryota; kingdom Metazoa; phylum Mollusca; class Gastropoda; order Neomphalida; family Neomphalidae; genus Symmetromphalus; species Symmetromphalus regularis. The sequence continues at coordinate 7,878 of JAULBS010157523.1, read as the reverse complement.
AGTAGAGTCTGGTAGAGATTCAGGACAACTAATGCTATTCACAATTGCTTCCATTCTGGAAAACCCTGATCAACAACAGTTTTTGACCCTATACTTCTTTTGAGTAGTATAGTATATTTAAATGCAATTTTAAACAACTGTTAATATTTGATATTGCTTAAAAAAACTATTTTTAAAAAGAAAACCCAGTATTTACTGGTTAAGATAAGCAAATCCAAAAAATCAGTACCTTTCGACCAAAATGACTGTTGCTAACTATACAGGTGGGAAAAATTGTATTTTCACTAAAATGTTTTGTTAAAAATTTACCAAAGCTTTCAACACAGATCTGTATGAGGCGCTCGGGTGTGGCAGCACGGACACTGACTCCGGGCAGCACTGGCTTGTCCTCTTCCATCAGACACAATCTGTCCACAGACTCCTGGTCCTGCATTGGCAGATGCTGTACAGTGCCCAACATACATTCACCCTGCTATCAGCCTGTCAAATACAAAACACTTTCTGTAAGTCACTTTAACCCAGCTATCAGCCTGTCAAATACAAAACACTTTCTGTAAACCACTTTCACCCTGCTATCAGACTGTCAAATACAAAACACTTTCTGTAAACCACTTTCACCTTCTATCAGCCTGTCAAATATAAAACACTTTTTGTAAACCCCTTTCACCCTGCTATCAGCCTGTCAAATACAAAACACTTTCTGTAAACAACTTTCATCCTCTGTCAGCCTGTCAAATAGAAAACACTTTCTGTAAACAACTTTCACCCTACTATCAGCCTGTCAAATACAACACTTTCTGTAAACCACTTTCACCCTCTGTCAGCCTGTCAAATAGAAAACACTTTCTGTAAACCACTTTCACCCTACTATCAGCCTGTCAAATACAAAACACTTTCTGTAAACCACTTTCACCCTACTATCAGCCTGTCAAATACAAAACACTTTATGTAAACCACTTTTACCCTCTGTCAGCCTGTCAAATACAAAACACTTTCTGTAAACCACTTTTACCCTCTGTCAGACTGTCAAATACAAAACACTTTCTGTAAACCACTTTCACACTCTGTCAGCCTGTCAAACATAAAACACTTTCTGTAAACCACTTTCATCCTGCTATCAGCCTGTCAAATATAAAACACTTTCTTTAAACCACTTTAACCCAACTATCAGGCTGTCAAATACAAAACACTGTCTGTAAACCACTTTCACCCTCTGTCAGCCTGTCAAAATACAAAACACTTTCTGTAAACCACTTTCACCCTGCTATCAGCCTGTCAAATACAAAACACTTTCTGTAAACCACTTTCAACCTCTGTCCGCCTGTCAAACATAAAACACTTTCTGTAAACCACTTTCACCCTGCTATCAGCCTGTCAAATATAAAACACTTTCTTTAAACCACTTTAACCCTACTATCAGGCTGTCAAATACAAAACACTGTAAACCACTTTCACCCTCTGCCAGCCTGTCAAAATACAAAACACTTTCTGTAAACCACTTTCAACCTCTGTCCGCCTGTCAAATACAAAACACTTTCTGAAAACCACTTTCACCCTCTGTCAGCCTGTCAAATACAAAACACTTTCTGTAAACCACTGGCTTTCATTCTTTTCATTTATTATTATTATTTCTAATTAAATATGTTTTTATAATTTATTTGTATTCCATAACTGGTCCAGTCTTATTGTTTTTAATCATGTATTGTTTAAAATGTAATGTTCAATATGGGTAGGAAATAACAATATTTTAGTCAATTTATTTTACTTCATGCCATTTTCCTCTGATACATACATAAAGCAACACGTACGTCTGTCTTGCTAGTTTAGTGAAGTTAACTGTTACAAACAGTAGGTGTGGCCTAATTGTCATCTAATGCGTAGTCTACTGACTGGTACTGACAGCAGAAAACAATAAGTGAATAACTGGTGGGTCAAGGTTAGGGAAGAATTTCCTTTGACAATGTCAAAGTAATTTGTGTATGCAACAGAACCGAATTTACAGACAGTGATAGTACATATGAAAAATCATGTCCAGCGGTTTTAAGCGCACTGCTAAACTCTCTCTTCGCAGCATTCCGTAGCCGCAAAAGGCGAACATTATTCAGCGTTCATCAAAACGGAAGTACATGCCAAAGTAAACTTCCGCATATGACGTCACAAGATAAACATAGGAAATGCCCACCTGTAAACCTATATTCCTCTTAATCACATACCTGAAAGATATTCACCTACAAATTAGCACCTGCTTCTTCTTGATACTTCTAGTTCGGTTACAGTCGTCGTTTAAAAAGTCTTTTAAAACAGGAAGTATTCCTTTAATGAGGTCAGAAAATGAATATTCAATAGCTTCGATAGGCCATTTTGATTGGTGAATGTCCTAAAGGCGTCCGGAGTGTCCGGTTGTCAGCTGATTGGTTATTAATTTTGTTTCTGTGGATTCTAGAACCGGAATGATAATGAAATTACTTCCCTTGATACTAACGCATACCAGTGCGTAAACTGTTTATAGTAAATGTTAAATAATACGTAAAAATGATGGTATTATTTTTAAACTATTAGAAAATAAGAATTTTAATTATGTTCTTATTTGTGAACTTTCAGAGGATGAATTGGTGAAAAAAAGGAGGTGGGGGGGAGTACAAAACATGTTTAATCAAATACAGAAGCAGATGGAGGAAAACGCTTTAGAGTGATTAAATCCCCATTTAGTCACGTTTATTTTTAAATTATAATTTGATCATATTTAACTTTAAACAATGTTAACAACAACAACAAAATAATAATATTATATAAAGAAAAAGCTGTCTGCGCCTGCCAAATGCATCAAAACAACGTATGTCTGTGAAACAAGGTGGGGGATGTATCAACTGCAATTTATTTTAATTATCTTTCATTTTTAACCCTGAAGTAATATTTTATTTTGATTTCATTTAACACAAAATATGAGACATTCTTTTGGATCGATAATAAAACTGACATCTTTTCGGGTATCTGAAGGTTTTCAATCTTTAATTTACACACATGCATGTTATGATAAATAAACTGTCACACTCGTTTGATATTTGTAAATTGTCCATGAACTGTGTTTGTCTGTGATGTTCGTGTAATAGTGTATGTATAGACCTACCACTGTCATGCATACATGTAAGTATGACTACAAATTCGGACTTTTTGTTGTTGTTGTTGTTGCACTAGAGTACATTGATTTATTAATAATCGGTTATTGGATGTCAGACGTTTTTGTAATTTTGACATTTAGAGGAAACCAGCTACATGTTGTCAATTAGTAGCAAGGTATATTTTATATATACTGTTCTATAGACACGACAGCACATACAACGGCATTTATATACTAGTCGTTGGGTACTGGTTGGGATGGGGAAAAGTCAGAGAATAAATCTACCAATATACCAGTTGTGAAACACTAGTTAGTACATAAAATAAATAAGTACAATTAAAAAAAAAATCAACCAATCAAAGATCCTACTACCAAAGCTCTACCGATCGTGATAGGTCTCGCCCGACCCGTCTCTACTCCACCCTACTCCTCGAGTAAACATGTATGCAAGACAGGCGCGTAGCTACCCGGAGGCACGGCAGCATGTGCATCCACGTCGATTTCGCCGTACTTTTTTGCTTCCATATCGTTCCTTAGCTAGCTACGCCCCTGCAAGACTTGTTTATTATCAGATACGACGTGAGCTACAAAATAGGTTTTAGGTACTTGCAGGATGCGCGCTGGATATGGGGTGCCAAGTGTAAACAAAAAAATTAAGCTATTTTAACCCATTTATCGGCACATTTAATTTATATATGTGTTTAAATAATAAATTAAAAAATATGTACCAAATCTTTATTAAATAAATAAATTATTTATTAAATCTCTGCAATATATATTAAATATTTCCAACATATATTAATTTTTTTCAATATATAAAAAATGTGATTTAGGTAAATCATGTATATATATATATATATATCTAAAATAATTTTGCTAAATGACATTTATATTTAAATCATGCTAACACTTATTTATTAAATATCTACAATATTTATTATATAAATATTTTTTAAATTAAATGTCTGCAATATTTATTAAATATTTGTAACATATATTAAATATCTTCAACATATATTAAATAATATTTATCTACATCATATATATTATATCGCATTTAGCTAAATGGTATTTAGACCCTCTCATGTATAATCATATTATATCGTATAGATAAGCCACGTCCAGTCCAGCCCCACAGTACATGCATATGGCTCTGCACAGATAATATGATTATACACGAGAGCGGCTAAATACGATTTAGCTAAATGGGATATAATATATATGATTTAGCTAAATATGATATAATATATATGATTTAGTTAAATGCGATATAATATATATGATTTAGCTAAATATGATATAATATATATGATTTAGCTAAATACGATATAATATATATGATTTAGTTAAATACGATATAATATATATGATTTAGCTAAATGCGATATAATATATATGATTTAGTTAAATGGGATATAATATATACAATTTAGCTAAATGGGATATAATATATATGATTTAGCTAAAAGTCATTTAATATAATTATATTGAAGATATTTAATATATGTTACAAATATTTAATAAATATTGCAGTGATTTAATTAAAAAAATATATTTATTTAATAAATATTGTAGATATTTAATAAATAAGTGTTAGCATGATTTAAATCTAAAGGTCATTTAGCAAAATTATTATTATTTTATTATATATACATGTGTATGACATTTATTATATGTTGAAAAAAATTAATATACATGTACGTTGGAAATATTATAATATATATTGCAGAGATTTAATACATATTTGGTACGTATTTTTTATTTATTATATAAACACATATATAAATTAAATGTGCCGACAAATGGGTTAAAATAGCTTAAATAATTTGTTTACACCTGGCCCCCTATAAAATTCAGGGTCTTTGCTTACGTTTTTGTTTCTTCTCGTGGTGCTGGGGTGTTTTCTTAGGGTTGGTGGTATGGATACTATAAACAGTTCAGTGTAATCTTTGGGAGTGTGGACAGACATTTAGAAGTTTGGATTGCTCGAAAGAAGTGCTAATGTATTTTATCCCGTTCTTTGAAGATAGCTGATATTATATACATATAGGACCCCACCCCTCTAACTCCGCAAAGGTTTCTATACATTTATAATCATTTAAAAAATATCCTCCAAGTTATTTTCGTACCACAGTGTCAACATTAATGACAATAATACTATTAATAGGCCATTCAAAATGATCAAGATTGCCCTATTCATGAATAGCATACGCTACTTGGGTAAGGGTAGTCAAGAACAGCGAGCAAATTTGATTTATTCATTACTATGTCAGGTGAAATCCTGAAAACATCGACATTATGAAATTGTTGATAATTATGAGACACAGCACTTTTTCTCATTAACATAATTATTGAAAAATGGCTATGCGTTTTGATATTTGCGTATACATATGGACAATCAGTGGAGTAGGAAGGTGCTGAAAAGTGAGGTGCACACACAGACATACATTATTTACATTGGAAAATAAATAAATAGACACGAAATATCTAAAAAGTGGGGTGGGGGGGCACATGTCCCCATTACGCCCCCCACCACCCCCTTCACCACCACCCACCCACCTACTATGCTTTCTACGCCAGTGACAATATAGTTTTATTAAACCAGCAGTCTTATTTGTATTTTGTATTTACACAATATATAAAATTAGATGTAGGGAAATGTTGTATCTCGTGTGCATTTAGGAAGATTTAAAATTCACTTCATCAGTTTGGAAAAATGGCGGCGAGAGTTGCACGTGGACCGTCGACGAGATCTTAATGATAGGGAAGAACAGAAAAACAGCAATTGTGCTTATATTTTATATTAGTAAAATACGTTATAAGATGTAAGATGGAGATATTACAGCTATTAAAGATACAGCTACGCAATAATATATGCATATTATTAATTAAAGATAAAACGCTCAAATACAAGATCATTTAATAACAAATTTTGCTATAAATAGTTCTCATCAAGAGTACTGTTACTTTAGTCATTAAAAATTTATTAAAGAAATAATAAAGAAAAAAAATAATAATAAAAATAATAAGAGAATACATTTGTAATATAAAAACCTTAACAAAATAACCAGCAAATCAACATCTTGTGAGGAAATAAATAAAAGGATATTACATATCTCAAATGGGTTCGAAATTGGAGAAATATCTTTTAAAAAATGATGATCAATAGTAATAGTTGAAACGTATTAACTTTTAATAGGTGAAGTTAAATTGGTGGGTTTTATTACTAAAAGATTGTAAAATTAATAGAAAGCGCGTATTATAACATTAATAAATTCTTAAATCAACTAGTTTGTAATTCATAATTATCCGAATAGAGAACTCTTTCATGTCATACAGACAGTAATTTTATTTGAGGTTATTTAAGTAAAGTAACCACTTATCAGTAAAAGCATAAGTAATTCGTATCTCTTGAGCGTAAGGTTAAATATGAGCTTTCAACACATATAGAAGGAAACCATTGATGAGCTAATCTTTGGAAACCATTTCTGAGACTAAACTTTAAATGTATTTAGCTGTTAAATGAACGCGATATCAACATAATTAATTACTTATGGCACATTCGTGATTCACACTATATATAAATCATGTTTCACAAATACGTTGTTCACGTTCAATAGTAACGTTAAACCTGAGTCTTTACGCAAACCACGTATACACGTGACTTGAAATAAATCGATACAAATGCAGTTTCAAAATTGCCTTGACAGTTGCGGTGTTTCTGTTGATTGCGCAAATAGAGTTGTTGAAGTTTAAATTTAGTACAAAAACCTTGTTTAACAAAGATGTCAGTGTTTTATATCATTCCCTGTTGATTTGTTTCTGTTTCGTGTTTTCCTACATTTTATATGCATTGTTGTGCAAATAGGCTATGTTTATAAGTCTGGTAATTATAGTTTAAGGTGGTATTGCAAGTAAAATATATAGCAGTGTAGCTGGACACTTTTGTTTGCCACGTCAGACAAAATTTCAGACGTAAAAGTACTTTACGTGTGAGATGTTTCAGTCGCGTCAAACACCAACTTTTTTCATATCGCTACTCTGATCGTTTTGTGATCGTCTGCATATTAACATCCGTGATACAGAAATACACAGTCAATCAAAAAATCGTTTTGTCGAGTACTATTTTATAATATTGTATTTATTCATATATTGCCCTGCTTCTTTTGTGCTCATGTTGTTATCAATTACATATTTACATCCGGGTGCTCGAAAGATCAACATGTGGAGATTTGAAACATTGTGGCTCTGATAACAGCATCGAAGACAAGTCATTTCATTGATTCCTGTCAAAATTTCGCATTTTTCAGGATTTTGTAAAATCGAACTTAATGTCCGCCGTTAAAGCGCAGAACGTCGGTTATTTGTTTGTTTTCACGGTAATGTCCGACGAACCGACGTTCCTTCCATTACACTGTTACAGTAATTACAAAGTATAAAACCATAAAAATAAATAAATAAACAAATAAACCTAAAATTGTCACTCTTGCTTTAGATTAAAGTTTTAATTCATTAACTTTTAATTTTTCTACATAATAATAATTATATACAGAAAAAAAGTCTATACATGACGCAACATGCCTTTAAAAGAAAGAAATCGACTTTATTACCAACTAATATGGTATATTATTAAAATTTAATGTCCTCGAACTTAGTGTACGTCATATAAAATATTCCTTACAGCTTCTCTCTCTCTCTCTCTCTCTCTCTCTCTCTCTCTCTCTCTCTCTCTCTCTCTCTCTCTCTCACACACACACACA